>JAPDSC010072743.1:26720-45910 GCA_026290005.1 Latrodectus geometricus | reverse complement strand
GTTTAAATCAGAAATTAAAGAAAAAACTAAACATAATTAAAGAAAAACTTTTTCGATTCTATAATAATTTTAAATCTAAATAAATAACTGTTATTAATCCTTATATAAACACATATACATGCAAATACACATACATGCATATACATTTTACATTTTATTTAAACAAAAATTTCTTGAAAGATGAACAAAACCATATGATTTAAAAATAATCTAAAAAAAGATTTAGTTAATTATTCAATAATATTTCCTGAATTTCAGACTGAACTTTTATTACACTAAAGGTTAAAATTTACCTTACCTTGCACATTTGTCTATATTTCATTTAACCACACTTATAATTTATTTGAAGATTAGATTTTGGCAAAGTAGAATTTTCGGAACTCCTTACGGAAATTTTTATAACTCACATATTAACTTTCGACAAAAAAATTAGTAACTAAAATACTGAGCGATATCTTATTTGCAACTGCTTCCAAAATAAAATCCGTTTAGTTAGAATAAAACGAAACTGATCATATTGCATCTGCTATGTTAACAAAAAGTTTAAAAAAAATTTATGGGCATATTTATTACATAATAATCTCTGTGATATAAATTAAATGATACGATTATTTGATGCGAAAGAACAACTGGAAATTCATCAATTTATTTTACTTGCAGAATGGTTTTAAAGATAATACGCGACATCGAAAATATTTTATTAGCCATTTTATGGCCATAAAGGTTTATGGCTTTATGCTGTTTAATCACATAATTTTTAACAAAATGATTTTCATTTTGTTGTTTAAAATGCAGCAAGGCCATGCATTTTTATTACGGACTTTGCCTCATTTTAAATGGGGAAATAACACGTGATGATTCGAACACGTGAAACTACACATTTGTTGTAACAATGGAGTAACACATTTGTTTAAACAATTCGCATAGTTTAAATAACATTTGTTTTATTTAAATGAAGCGAAATGGTTGATGTTTTGATCAATATAAATTATTATTGTTTTATTAGAAAGCATATTATTGTCTGGAAACAGTTTAACTATCTAGGAAAGACTGTTATTCTTGTATTTAGAAAGTCACTTTGGACAAGTTTTGGCACCTGATCTGTCCGATTTTGATCTAAAAATGCTAATTTTTTTCTAGGCCTCTCAATTTTGTTTTAGGGATTTGTTTTGCAACCTTAATTCACATCTATTAAATTAACACTTATTATGAAATCCTATTTTTGTAAATTTAAAATTATTAAATAATGTATTTGAGAATCTAATTCTCATTTGATTTCCTTAAAAATGTTTCCGAGATACGCAAATTCGAGACGCACACATTTTAAAAATATCTTTTGACAGAAATCAATAGGTTATTTTTTTTAAAAATATTAAACTGAAATATAAAATCGTTATTCAATAACATAAAATTACATAAAGAATACAAATACGAAGAAAATCGCATGTTTCAGTGAACTAATTTTTTTTCCAGTGTTATTCTTTCACCTTTCTAAAACTGATGGAAATAAATATATTGCTTTCTTATATTTTACCAGAAATGGTGAAACGAAAATTTATTTTTAGGAGAAAATTTAATGTTAGAATTTATATATGGTCTTTTTTTTTATCGTTTAACGAAGTATTATCCAATTCATTGTTTTGGAGGGTTTTGGAGTACATATCATTTATATTCAACAATTTTTCCATAATTTAAGATGCATATAATTTACTTTCTTTTTTAATAAATTAAAGAAAATAATTTTCCATGAAAATAAAGCAATTCAATGTTGAAGAACAATTTGGAATAACAATAAAAATATAATGTTGCAGAAAATAACTTTTTCCTTGTTTCTAAACATGAATTTAAATAACAAAAGGAACAGAAATGTAAACATTTATTTTAATAGTCTTGCGGAATAAATTTTGATATATTTAATTAAATACTAATTCATACTTTTTTTCATTTTTATTTGTATTTTTGTTTTCCACACCGAGAAGTGTAATTTACTTTTGTTCTAGTAACAGAGCAAATAATCTTTTGCTTCATCGTTATGTAGTTTACTTCGCTTCGCTTCATACATATAAGAGAAAACAATACATTAGATAAAATATGCCTGGTTGAATATATTTCTTCAAAATTCCCAACATTTCCCGAAATTGCCAAGTAAATAAACTTAACTTGCTTCATATATGTAAGAGAAAATAATATATTATATATATAGACAAAATATGCCTGGTTGAATACATTTCCTCAAAACTCCCAACATTTCCCAAAATTTTCACGTAAATTTCCGTGATTCGAAATTCCCGAGAATTTCCTGAAGGTCTCTTACTGCATGCTTCTATTTTATCTCCAAAGTTGTTAAAGTTTTCTTCAACTCTTTCATGCTAAGAGATATTGTTTTTAATGGTGGGTACTTGCGTGATTAACCCTTTTTTATCCACAACACGGCTGGAAATTTCTACTCATTTATCGTTACCCGGTGTGACGTGAGTAGTGCTACTCGTCACGGAGGCGAGTAGCACTACTCACGTCACACCACCACAAACCCGTTTATAGACGAGCCACATTCATCCATCATCTGAGGAAAGGTCAAGAAACACATGGGAAGAGAAAGTACATTCATGCCCGAGCCAGGATTCGAACCCAGGTCCTCCCCATCCGTAGTCAGTTATGCTAACCACTAGACAGGTTGGGCGGCTCATGCTTAAAGAGAAAATTGTGAAGAATGCAGGAAGCTTTAACAATCGAATATATTTTGCTTTTTCAGAGCAAAAAATGGGAGTGTGAAATGTTCTGAACTTGAAGAAATTCTCCCAAATGTACATTCGACTGTTTTACGAGCTCTTGACAATCGAAAATTAAAACTTCTTTTACTATCGTCAAGACCTCGCCATGCATTTATAAAATTGTCCATTAAAGAAAATGCTTCAGTTCCGACAAAATAATGAGGCACCAATATGTTGGTTTCTCCTGGCAAGTTCTTAGGTGGTGGAAGATTTAGTCAATTGTTTTTCAGCAATTGTCCAAATCATGAATTGCGAAACCTTCTGCATCAATGTTCTATTCATATTCAACAACGTAGATAACAGTAAAAAGGCCTTTGGCATCAACCACAGCCATTAGAAGAATTGAAGAATATGACAAATAGTTGTAAATTCCGTATCCGCTGTGTTTTGGTCTCCGAATATGCTTGCCATCCACACTTCCTACACAATTTGGCATCTGCCAAATTGTGTAGAAGATTTCCTCTAAGATTTCCTGGGAAATTCTGGCCCAGTCTACTTCAGTTGGCACAGCCACGTATACAGGTCTTAAAATGTCCCATAGGACACAACACGTTTCTCCAATTATCTGGCCAATCATTGTTTCTCCTCTCATAAAGTGAAAAGTTATGACTCTGAAACTGGCACCAAGGGGTAAATGGCATATTTTTTTAGTGAAATATCCTTATCTCTATAAAGATTAATTGAAGGGGTATAAGATTAAAAAAGCAGAACAGTCTGGATTCATTCATTGCAAAGTAAATTCCCAATATAATATTGCTAACACACGGAAAATACTAAATGACGAGATAAAAAAAAAACCATTGAACAATTTACCATTTCTTGAGATTTACATACTACAAAATATGTTTGATATTATCTATTAAGTCAAACGGTGTCTGCCAGAAAGTAGGATTCACGAATGTGATGCAGTTAATATAAAAGTTGCAAATGAACATAATAAATATAAAAAGAATAATATCTTTCATTTGACAGACAATTGTGAAAGGTGCCAGAAATTGAAATAAATTATATTTTCCAATGAAGTGTGAGCAATAGTTGGCAGTTCACTACAAATTATATCATTAAAAAATAGCTTAAATCCTATTATATACTGTTAATGAAGTTTCTTTTATTGAATGAAACAGATTCTTAAAAATCATTTATAAACACAGTAAAAGAAACCATAATTATCTTACCTCAAAATGATCAGCAATCACTCTTCAACACAAATTGCTTTTCTGCAATTAGTATATTCCTTATTCTTTCTAGAAAATCTTTCAAAAGTTTGGGGTAACACTCTATAAAAAGATAGAAATTTTACTCGATCTTGGCTCAATTCTCTCGTTACTACGAAGGTCCCATGAATAGAGTTTTGAACGTTATACTCATGAATCCAGCGTCCTTTTCTTTTTTTTGGAATATCCTTCAATTAAGGACAATAGTAGCAAAGCCTCACCGTCCGACATTGAATCCATTACTATTTTATTTCCGTAATAAAAGAAGCTAGGAAAATAAAGTTTGTAGAATACACACACAAAAACACAGAAGAGAAGAAATGTAAACAATATCCACTCCGATGTATTACGCATGCGTGAGATCTTACTGCTGTCACTTCAGTGTGTTGTACTTTTCGACATGTCGGTCTCGTGCAGCAATGCGATTGGGAAGCGACATACTGCCTCAGTGTGAAGAAAATCCGAATTTCGCCGAAAAGTCAGTCATGTGACGTTAGCTCACTCATTTCACTGATTAAGGAGGAGTTTTCTTCTGTTTAGAATAATTTTTTGTCTTTTAATTCTGAGGGAATAAATAAGGGAGATGAGATATAAATTTAACGCATATTGTTAGGAAAAAATTACATGATAATATTTCGAATTTGATTAAAAGTTAAAAACCACTTAAAGAGCCACGTAAAACTGATTTAAAAATGAATACTACATTAAAAGATAATTTGCCAGTTTTACAGCAGAATCCCTTTTCGTTGTGAAGTAGTTGTAGAAAAATCCCTTTTTCGGGGCAAAAAACAAATTGACGAAAGATTACGGGATGGAATAATAAATCCCTCTAGTTCAGAATATGCTTCACCAATTGTTTTAAGTGAGGAACGGGATGGGACGTAGCGTTTATGTGTGGTATTTAGGCAATTAAATAAGAAGGTGATTGAAAACTCATTTCCTATGGCTCAGATAGAAGAAGTTTTAGATCATTTAGAAGAAGCGAAGATTTTCCCTAAGTTAGAAATAAAGAACGGATTTTTTCATGTTCCTGTGGAGGTAAAGTGTACTAAATATTTGACATTTATGAGATATGCAGGCCTCTATAAATTTTTGAAAGCTCTCTTTGGATAGTGTACATCGACCAACGCATTTCAAACATTTATAAACAATGTCTTTCGGGGTTTAATGAGGGATTATACTATTGTTTTTTGGATGATTTTTATTATACCTGCGCAAGATGAGGAGGTAAGTTTACAAAATATTAAAACGTGTTGTGGCAGTGGGTAACATATATGGGTAGGGGATTAATTTTTAAAAAAATGTTAATTTATTGTAATTAAAATGAATTTCTATGACATATTATTAAGGAGAGTATGATTTGTCCCTCTCCTGAAAAAACAATTGCTGTCCAAAATTTTCCAGAACCCAAACATCTTAACCCTTCTTTGCACGATTTTTTCTTTATTGGTGAAATAAATCAAGTTGATATAATTCATGTTCAAAATTAAAGGAAAAATGGTTAAAAAAATCTTAGTATATATTTATAGTTTAAATTTAGCAAAAAACAATATGCTAAAAATTTCCATCATCATCCAAAGTTAGATCATTAGCTTAGTACTAAATAGAAATAAAAGAGGAAAATAACAGAAACACGTGTTACAAACCTTTCTTCCACTCATTTTCAATTTTTTAGCAATAGAAACTCTAATATAATAAAACAAAATTAAAAACGAAATCATACGTTTATTGCAACAGCGGAAATAGACAACTTTAAGCTCGTTTCAATGATAATGACACTTGTTTATTTTTGACAGCTATGTTTCTTTTTATGCAATGGACATTAAAAGGTATCCAAACACGATCAACTTAAAGTGAACTTGTTCTTTTATATAATTTTTGGGCATTATAGGTTATGATGGAAATTTCCACCATTATGCAAAGAAGGGTTAAGCAAATTCAGAGCTTCTTAGGTCTTACTAGATATTTTAGAAAGTTTATTACAAACTATACAAAAATTGCCAAACCGTTAAGTGATTTTCTTCGAAATGGAGTAGAATTTAAGTTCGGAGTAGCCCAAAAAGAAGCTTTCAAAAGATTAAAGGAACTTTTGTCAACAGCTCCTGCTCTGTTTCAGACAAGGAGCCCCTTTGAAATATACAGATAAAAGCAGCCAAAGACTTTGCGCTGTTTTGCTATAGAAATATGAAGATGGAGAATTTCATTCTATTCACTATATGGATAGAAAAACCACCTCTCAGCAAAAAAATCTATGTTGCGATGAGCTTGAAGTTTTAGCTATAGTAGAAGCTCTTAATGTATTTAAATGAATTTTGGGCCGTATTTATTGGGCTCAAAAGTCAAAATAATAATAGACCGTAATGCTTTTCATGTTACAAAAAAACATCTCTCTTAAAATAGCATGGTGGGTATTACTTTTGGAAGAATTTGAATATTAAACCATTCATAGATCTTGGAAAATATTAAGATATGTGGAGCCATTGAGCAGAAATGCTTTTATGATGGTTATTCTTTCACAGGGAGAAGAGACAGCTAATGTTGCAGCTGCCGAAACTAATCACGAATGTCACCAATTGCTAAAATCCTTAGTTTAAAAAGGCATGAAGGAAAATCACGTATTGAAAAATGGAGTACTATATAAACATGATAGAGGTTTGAGTTGCTTGTAGTGCCTGATTGTTTGTTTGTTGGTTCGGTTTATGGCGCAAGGTCCAAAGAGGACAAGCTGCGCCAAAATTAAATATTGAAGACAATTTATTATTTTAGAGAGAACCCAAACTCAACAATAAAAATTTTAAATACAAAAATAAATGTATATATTTTTTTAAAATCTGAAAAAAAATAAATAATAGAGAATAATATAAAATTCATAAAAGTTAAATGAACTGAATGAAACCAATTTCCCTTAAAAAGGCAAAAAGGTTTCCGTGCGGTGACTCCCCCACTAAATCAAACATAGTTAAAAGGTCAGTAGCAAAAAATTAAAAGCAAAAAACAGGACAGGAAATTAAAATATGAGAAACAGTATATGGTTCATCACACGTTTCACAACAGTGATTCAATTCACTTAAAAACAAATGTCTGTGTGTGAAACGTGTGTGTCCGATACGAAGGCGAGTTAATCGAACATCAGCACTTCGTAAAGGTAAAACAGATGATGGGATGATGTATGGAAAAATGGCACGTAATTTGTTGGAGACCTGCATATTCCATGACCTTGTAGTGCATGAAGCATTAGAACTTGAAATCATCGGAAACGCTCATAACAGAGTGCATTTTGCTGTGGCTAAGACGAAAGATCTACTCTAGCAAGACTCTTACATTCCTTACCCCAGAAAAAGAGTTGAACAAGTCATCATTAACTGCATAGAGTGCATTTTATGTGAAAGAAAACGTGGAAAGGGTGAAGGTCTACATCCTATACAGAAAGAAAACACTTTTTTAAACACTCTTCGCATCGATCTTATAGGCCAATTTTCGTCAACTAACAAGAACTACCACTATATCCCAGTTGTGGATGCAATCACAAAATTCATCTGGTTTCTTCCAATAAAATCTACATCAACTATGTTACATAAGTTCTACAATCCAGTTTTGGGAATTCAAAGAGATTAATAAGGATCAAACTTAATCTCCCAAAACTTCGAGGATATTGCTTGTAAAATAAAGCACGTGTTTTAAACGTGCACGTGTGTAAATAAAGCACGTACTACATTAATTCCGAGAGGAAATTGACAAGTGGAAAAAAATTCATCACATTTCAGTCTCATCCAAATTGTCTATAGCAGATCCTAGTAAATGGTACAAATATATTGCAGATGTACAACGGATCCTTAATAATACTACAAGCAGAAATACTAAATATTCACCTTTTGAACATCTTATAATAATCAGAATGAAAATCCTAGAAAACATAAAAATCTTAGAAATTCTCTAACCAACATTTTTATGAAAGACCAGGAAGATATTCGAGAAGATGCAAGAAAAGAATTACTAAAAATTCAAGAAGAAAATAGAAGAACTTATAATACAAAGAGAAGGAAGTCTCGAATATGAATGATTTATTGGCTATACAACGCACACAGTTTGGAAATGGATTACAGTTAAGACCGAAGTTTTTTGGACAATATGGAATTACTGGTAAAAAGGGTAAAGAATGTTATCAAGTGGAGAAGGTTGGACATCATGCAGATCCTATCTATACTTCTAGAGCTGCTTACCACTTGAAGCCATGGGCTGTTACTAGAGACCATGCTCCCAGAGAAAGAGAGTAAGCACTCAACGTCACTAGTAAGTATTACATTATAATAAAATAAGAGAGATTTTTGTTTTGCGGACCCAAGCAGGCGTTCTGCCGATCATTATCCGATTATTATGTTGCTTTACAGCGCGAGAAGCCACTACAACAAAATAAACATGCATTATATGTATATGAAAACCTTTCTATGATATGTAATCTGATTATTGAAATTTTATAAAACCTAAATATTGAATATAATTCTTTAAATATGCTAGTGAATAATAGAATAAAAAATGTTAGAGACTTTAAATTATATAGACTTAGAATATATTTAAGAATTCCAATAAATAAGTTCGCTGAATGTATGTCTCCATTATATGTAATTATTTATTAATTCCATTTTTATATTTTTAGAAATGATTCAATACTTGTTTCTCGTGTAAACTGTCTATAATCGACTTGAATATTTTAATGTTAAATAAAAGCATTAGTAAAAGTAAAATGTTTAATTTTTCTTATTTTATCATAATATCTTTTAAAAAAAAAAGTATTGAAAAAAACACATTTTGCTTAGTAAACACATTTATCATCGATTTTTTACAAATAATTTTCACATTCTTATTAAATAAAGGTAACAACTTCTCAGCCAAGTTACAATGAATTATTTTTATAAGTAATTTTATCAATTAAATATTACATTTTAAAATAAATTTTTTTTTCCATTTATTTAAATGGGAGAAATAGTTAAACCTTACCAGAAATGAATTCGAAATTAAAATTAAATGTTCTCAAATCATCATTATAGAAATTTTTTTTGCAATCGAAGATTCTGGTACATTTTTTTACAAGTATATTAACTCATTGCGGTGACCCCATTACAACTTCGCACCCAGGGAGGCCCTCAGAAGGGAGCAAAAGAATTCGTGGCCCCGAGCGGATGCCGGAGAGGTCAGTTACTGATCTGAATTGCTCTTAATCACGTACTCTTCGTCTCCAACTTTAGACAATGACGAAATGCTCTTTTGATAGCGCCTCTTTTGTTTCACTTTCTATGCAAATTTAATTTAAGCTCTGCAATTATGATAATCCTATAATAATTCTCATTTTATCAATTTTGTTAATGTTAAATAAACAATAAAAAAAAACACATTTATGCATGTCGACGTCTGCTTATTCAAAGTATTAAATCCTCAACCTCCGAAAATGGATTCCACGTCATCAATATTTTTGATAATGTAGGAAAATAATGAACTGTTTTTCCCTTTATTTTTCCTATGAAATATTAAAAGAAAAGTTTTTATCTTTGTTGAAGATAAAACTCTTTTTTATTCAATTTTCTTTATCGATTTAACTTAGGAACTAATTGCTTAAAACTTATAAACAAAAAAAAAATTTTTTTTTATTGTTATTAAATATTTATGAATTTCTAATTGCATTTGAAGAACACTTTTATTGACTTACAATGATTTCTATTTAAATTAAAACTTCTAAATAAACTAAAAAAATCTATTTATTCTTAGCTTGCATAAATTAATTTTCCTATTAATTAATTGTAAGATAATTTGTTTCGTGAAAAATAGATGGCAGCACTTTACAGTTTTTTTAATAAACGAAATTTCTTAATAAAATTTTAAAATATATTTTATCGCTTTTAATATCTAATAAATATTTTTAAACTATTTTTATTTAACTATAATTATGTAGAAATCATTGCAATGAAACATAATATAAAATAAAAACATTGTAAATTAGAATTCTTGATTTAATTTGGGTATACATCAAGAACATTAACCAAATGAAAAATTTACTAGTAGTAGAACCATATTTTATTATTTGTTGTGATATGTTAAAATCCAATATATTACTTTTGTTCACTTTTTTATTATCTAAGTTTCAATTAAATATAAACAAACTTTTATTAACTTAATTATAAATTAAACTTTTATTATAAATTAAATAACCAGAAAATAATTTTACGCTACATGGAAATTTAATTGACCTTATGCTCTCCTGGGGCATCCAACACCCCAATTAGCAATTGTAGAAGAATTGCCATCCGATCATTATCCGGTAATTATTTATTTCAATAACAAAACTCATCAAGAAAGTGAATGGCAGAAAACTTGCATAGTTTGAATAAATTTCGCTAGAAAATTAATAATTTAATACCCTATGATGCCTTTAAATTAACCGATAACCCTACTCAACTTGAAGAAAAAATCAACAATATTACATCTATTATTAAAACTGCTTTTGATTATAGCAAATTGACCAAACCTATACAGCAAATTGAATGCTAACCACATAAAATTATAGACGTAATTAAAAAAAGAAACAGGTTAAGAAAACAATGTAATAGAACTAGAGCTCCCATTACCAAAAATTAATGCCTTAAAACGCGTAATTAAAAGAGAAATTGTTACTCACAAGCGTAACTCATGGAATACTTTTCTAATTAATTTAATATTGAGAATGGTTATTTTAGAGAGCAGCCAATAAAAGGAGAAGAACCAAGAAATGTATTCCTCCACTCATAGATGGCTCCAAAGTCACCCTCACAAATTTCGAAAAAGCTGAATGTTTCGCATGAACTCGCTAGAAAATTAATTTCAACACAACAACATTAACAACCCGCAGAAAGATCCGCAAATTATTATTACTGACCCGGACTACCGTCATAACAACTGCTCTCGTTAACTTATTGAAACACCTGCATCGGAAATTTAAGATATTTTCCAGCGACTTAAAACAAACAAAAGTCCTGGACACGATAACGTCAATAACAAGATAATAAAACAAATTCCAGTTAGAGTTATTTGTTATCTCACCGTTATTATTAATAGTATTCTGGAAACTGGTCCTCCCCTAATAAGTGGAAAAGGTCAGTTATTATTCCGCTTCACAAGTTGGGTAAGGTAAAAAAAAAAAAAAAAAATCTCCCCTCCAGTTATAGACCGATCTCGCTTTTATCCACCATGGCTAAAATTGCTGAAAAAATTATTCTAACCAAACTCTTGGATTGTGACGATGTTAATATTCTCCAACAATTTGGCTTCAAAAAAAAACTTTCTACTGTCCAATCAGCTCCTCAGAGTGGTTGAAAAAATATCGAAAGGAATTGAACTAGAAAAAAAAAAAAAAAAAAAAAAAAAAAATTCACAGGTGTTTTCCTAGATATAGAAAAAGCTTTTGATCGGGTTTTGCATCTTGGCCTAATCTACAAACTTATTAAATATAACATTTAGAGGGGCAGCAAAGCAAATTGCTTTGGCTGATCACTTAATCTGATTTCTATATTAGAAATGACAGATTGGAAAAAATCTGGGTGTCCTTACTTTATCTAGATATATTCAACACCTTGCTTTTCGCTTTTTCAACAAACTTTATGACGTTAATAATTCAGAGATTCAAGAAATTGAAAACTATTGTCCTTATGAACTCATTAATTTCCACAGACTGAGGGAGTCTTGCGGGTTAAGCCACTTTCAAATTATTCTATTCGCCACCCGCGGCGTAGAATCTAAAACTTATTTCCTTTTCTTATTTTATTTTAATTCATTATTATCATTTTTTCCTTTTGTTTCTCTCTTAAAGTCTTATTTTACTGCACAAATATATTTGTTCACAAATTGACTTACAAAATTGTCAATTCTAAGGCATCACTTTAATATCTGCACATGTGGATTTCTTCTCTCAATATCAGAACTTTTTGTTATTTTAACAGTGGCGGCATCTATTGGGCTCCAATGGTTTTCCTGTTTACTTTATTTAATATTATATTTTAGAATTTTTATATTAAATTTATAATAATAAAAAAAATAAAAAAATTAAAAATTAAAAAAAATGTCCAGTTACATAATCTTTATAATTTTACAAACTTGTATTTAATTGTTTTTTTTTTTTTTTTAGTGTGTAAAAGTGTGCATAAATTTTATTTCTATTTTTGTTCTTGAACTTTTTCTTCCTTTACTACTATTTGATATTCATTATTGTTTATTTGTTGTTTTTCTTGTATTACTCTTCATTGCTTTTTTTATTGTTTTGTTATCTTTTTCATGTGCTTATTCACTGTGCATAATTTTTCTCATGCAAAGAACTCTCTTTGGGAGCACTTTTTAATTTGAAAACAAAATAATTAAATTAATTAATAATTAGATAACTTCATAATTTTTTATGTGCTAAATTAATTCAAAGTTATATGTTAGTGATTTATTATGAATAGAAGGTATATGTGGCCATTTGGTTAGACACTTACCAAAGCTATTGACCAATATCTTCTCTATTAAAAATCTTTTTCCGAAAGACAAAATACTGTGCATGACAAAAATATTACGCTACTTTTTAGGTCTACAGTCAGATAATAGCAAAGAAATTGTTAAATAATTTAATCCTTAAAGAATCAAAGATTCAAGAAATCCTTTGACCATCAATTAAGTTTTTCAACAAGTCCAAATTAATTACTACTTTCACCACATCAAAATAATATGTAAATAATAAAGAATCATATATTTTAATAATCATATTTATAAATCCATGTATACCCATAATGGATATTTTTTTTAACAAAACAAAAAATTTCGTATTGCAGAATTATAAACAACAGAAAATATTATGTTTGAATATTCACAAATGAAGAAATGAAACAATCAATAAAACATGAATTAGACACAAATGATAAGACATAATGCATTTTAAATGAGTATTCTGTGATGTTTTGAATAAATTGCATTAGAAACTTTCGAAACAATAATAGTTTTAAAAATAAAAGTGTGATATATTTCTTTATTTAAATTAAATTCAAATACTAGAATTAAAATAAGCATCTGTTTCCTGTAGATTAAAACATTAATAAAGAAAACTAAATTCCAATTTCAGTTATATAAAAAATTCAGCACAGAAATTTTCTTAAGATTTTAAAACGTAATTTTATGATAAAATTTTAAATAATGTATTTTTGGAAAAATGGTTCCTTAGTGCTACTTATATTCGTAAAATTATTGATGGATTATGAAATACATAGGAACCTACACGTGCTAAAACAATAACTATGATAAATATCAAAGAAACAAAATTTCAACTTGTCAAAAAATTGAAAAAAATGATTGACAGATACTTGATATCAAGTGGAACAGATAGGATTCACTGACTCCCGTATCCTTGAGATTGTATCATAAAGCCATACTGTTTGAGAACGGTTATCAGCATATATCTATCAGCAAGAACTGGTATCAGCAACGGATGCCAGAAAGAAATAGAGTAATGAAAGTCCTTTTATATCAGTTATATAAAAGATACTTAATGTCTTTAAAAATAGAAATTCTTGATTCAATATAAAAGTTTGTTTTGGTCAAATATTTCTATCGTATATACATTAAATAAAGCAAATATTTATTAATCTATTCAATTAAAAAAATGTCAAAGTAAATTCTCCTTAGGATTTATTAATCAAAGAGTTAGAAACATTGCTTCATAATTTCTTTAACATTCTCACATTCAAGAAAAACGATGAAAGAAGCTTTAATTCATAATTATCAAGAAGTTAATTTGTTTCAAGAAATATTCAAGAAGATGTTTTTATCTTGTCAGTCATATTTCATCAATTTTATAAGAGTTGAATATAAGAGGAAAAAAGAAGCAAAACATTCCTCTATCTATATACATGTTATCATGTGATTTTATTAATGAATACATTCATCACACCGAAAACTATTAAAACGCACTTGGAAAATGGGAAGAAAAGTCTGATCCATAAGTCAGTCATTAGTCAATGTAATAAATACATTCATTACACCGAAAACTATTAAAACACATTTGGAAAATGGTAGGAAAAGTCTGATCCTTATGTCAAAGTTAGACAATTGTTTGAATATAATTCGATAAATGCATATCAAGATTTTTTTTCCAATGACGGGCTCGCCACAACAAGGCCAGAAATTGCTACACATTTAGCGTTAACGGTGGGAACCTAAGACCAAATCATGAAGGTGAGTAGCATTACCCACGTCACATCACCCCAAACTCGTTTATAGGGCGGGCCACATTCATCGATCATCTCAGGAGAAAGAAACACAGAGAAAGAAAACTTCCATGCCTGCACCTGGATTCGAACCCGGGATAAGCAGCCTAGGAGTCAGAAACGCTAACACTCAACCATCGGCCGGTTGATAACAAGATTTGATATTGTATAAAAAAAGAGACTTATTATGTAACACAGTAATACTGTTGATAAACTTTTAAACATTATCATATAAAATTGCTATCAATAGTTATTACCTTTTGCTATTATATATAACAATATTTCCTTTTAAAACAAATTTGTTAAATTTAGGTGAAATAGATTTGATAATTTTCTGAAAAATTGATTCATGTCATCATGTTTAAGTAAAATAAAAAAAATAAATATTTTTATAGAAATATGTAAAAATATGTAAATTTTTAAAAAAAATATGTAAAAATATGTAAATTTTTAAAGAAATAAATACTTTTCATATCAGTATTTTAATGATCATAAAGTTAAGTCATCAGATGGAGTACTCAGGAAATAATATAATTAGAAGAGATTGACTCAGGAAATAATATAATTAGAAGAGATTGAGCCCAAAACGTACATTAATAATATTGCAAGCAATATCTTATGATATAACAATGCAAACTTTCAATGTTTTAGTTTTTGAAATTTTACTTTTTTGTAATTTTCCCTTTATTGGCTTAGAAGTTTATATGTTACATGGAATTTCTAGAAAATGAAAAATATTAACTATTAAATGTAAAACTAATTGAAAAAAAAAAACGATATGTGTCAAAAACAATTTTTTTTAAAATTTTTTCTTTTATCACATTTTCTTTGTTATATTTAAAGTAGATTCTTAACCACTGTGCAGCGGCACTTTTATATACTGTCAAATTTTTAAAGTGTGCCACGAAATTTTAAAAATTTGTGTAGTAAAAATTATAATACTTTTTTTTATTACGAGTAAAGTTTGATTAAATTGAAGAAAAATACACTGTAAAAGAAAACTTGTTATTACTGTTAAGTAACTTATTTTTTAGATTATTTTATAGTTTTTTTAAACTATGTTTACACAGTTAAGAACTGTTTTTATCTTCGATAACTGTGACCTTTCATAAAGTGAAATATTTGCACCGTGTAAAATTTCAAGTGTTCACAGTATCTACAGTTACAATTTTCAACATCTTATTTGTGTGAATTCGAATTTTCAATATTTACCAATAAAGAAAAGAAAATGCGTGCCTGTTAAATGTAGAAGATGATATAAGAGTAGCATTATTCATTTTTACGATCAAATATAAATGAAATTATCAAAAAACGTTAATACGTTAATATCAAAAAAAGGAAAAATATGTTAAGTTCAAATTTCTTAGCAAAATCATCCTTATTATTACATTGTAATCTATCCTTTAATAAACGTATTATTATTTTTGTGGTTCATATCATATTATTTTATTTTACATTCAAAATTGTAATCATAAATTAATTGATACTTTTTATTATAAGTAAGTAAACAGCTTCTAAACTTATCTTTTCTTTTGTTTGCCGCGACAGAAAAAAGTAGAAAATGACTAACGTGAATGAATTAATAACAGCAGCACATTTTATAATATAATTCTGCTATCAATTCACAGTCACATAATATTTTCTTTCACATCTTGGCACACACATCTTGCCACAATACAAATATCTTACACATGGTGGCACAATTGGATCTAATTGCAGGTAAATATAATTTAATAATTATCTTATATTTGGAATAGAATAAATCTTTATTTAATTTTGTGCAAAATACAAATCCCAAAGTTTCGATTTTTCAGATGAATTTTATGTAAAAAAAAAAAAAAAAAATAAAATAAATAAATAAATAAATAAATAAATAAATAAATAAATAAAAAATGAAAAATAAATAACAAAAGTAAAATATAAAAATCGAATAATTTTTTTCTTAAAATTTTAAAGTATATTTTTTAATTCATTTACAATCCAATTTTGGAAAACTTTATATAAAATTCAATTTTAATTTACAAATTCTACTAATATAGTCTAGCTTTGTTTTGCTTACATTTTTAGGTTTAAATCCAACATTTTATTTAATAATTTTGATTCACCGAGTTCAAAAAGAATCAAGCCGTTTGATAAGCTTTGTCATTAATGAAAATAAATAATTCTTTAAACAATATTAGGGATACATATCATAATCTTTCCTAGAGAAAACATATTTCAAATTATTCACATAAAACCATTAACGAATACGTAAAATTATATGATATCAATCATATTTAGCTAAAGATTTATTACATCTAAATAAACATAAAATACTGCTTATTCTTTTGGTCAGCCTATTCTGGGAAAGCAAGATTACTGACTTCAATAAATCTCGCACATGCTATTAAAACGTCAACACTGAGGGCTTTAATCTCTCTTGCATTTATTACAAAATCTGACCCATCATCAGAAATCCACGAATTTCTCTCTTGTTTATTTTCAACAGCGCAGATGACCTTGACTGATATTCAAGGTTTCAGAAAATAACAAATACAGAGATGATCAATGTTTAGTTTTGAGTGGTTCCCAGTGATTCACCCGACTTGAGTAAATATAACCTTGGGACCTCGAATATTGCGCACTTTCTTTAAAATAGAAAATGCTTGTTTCTTTTTAGAGCTTTAGTTTTAGGATTTCCTAGAAGCTTAGGAATTTATAAAGAATAACAAAGTCATTAGATTTCGAACGAAAGTTATCACTATCTATATGAATAATTATATGAATATAATCAAAAATCAATTACACGAGTAAAATATTAATTTGACTAAATATCAAAATTTATTTATATATATTTTTAATAAACTGTATCATAAATTTAAATAAAAAGTATCATAAATAAAAAATATAGTAAAAAGCATAAATCATAAATTTATAGCCTAAAAAAACAATTTTTTTTTACATTTAATATTTTTGAAAATTTTCCTTCTTTACATTTGATGTAGAATTTTGCACTTAAGACCAAAGAATTCATGAAAAGTATTTAAAAAACAAATAATCCAGTTATGTGTTAAATCGTAAAATCCACGATCCAGAATTTTGATGTTCTCCCGAATTGAGGACGACTTTTAAAACTTAAATTTTACGATTTTCATGCTAGAGAAAAAAAAATGATACATGCTTTTATTACTTTTTTAAATTCTTATTTAAAATCATCATTTCAATATTTTGTCAAATAGTATGGTAGTATTAAAACCATTACATAGATTTAACAAAAATATATTTATATAAAATTTCCATTTAAGGATACAGTCTTTAAGCTCCTAAATGTGTTTAGGAAAACACGGCGAACATATATATATTACTCCTTATATTATTATGTTGAATATATTTTTATGTTAAAATTTAATGAAAAGATAATATAGTCTGTAGCATTTTATTGTAATATAGCATAGAAGTGTAAAATTTAACATTTTACAATATAACTAGGAAAATAAAATTATAACCGAAAAATTGTACGTTAAAAGCGAAAATAATTATAAAATGGGTTAATATGTCTAAAATAATAACAATATTTAACAAAACGTATTTTAATTATTTCAAAATGCATATTAACTAATGCATGTTAAATGCAAATAATAAAGTGTACAAAGTGCAAAAAATTAAAAATTATTCCACAAAAATGTAAAGTAAAAGTAAGTAATTATTCAGTGGGTGTGTGTACGCACAAATAAACAAACCATTTCTTACATGTTAGTTGATTGTTTAAAAAGAATTTTGCAAAAATATTATGTGCTCAATTTATTAGTAAAAGCAAAAAAGCTTAAGAAATATTTTGCTATCCTGCTTAAAAGCAACTATTATTCTTCAAATACCCATCAAATTTCATTCATGTATGTACTTCTCAACAATTATTAATGGTATTAATTATTGATGAATCTAGTGATAAATGATGCACTAGCACTACAATTCCTATTTTTCAGATGTAGGAGGAAAATGTGTATCCTCATTAAAAAGAATTAATTGTGTGCATTGAAAGAGTATTCTATAATTAAGAGCGATTAATTTTTAGTTTCTTTCACTTAAAATTAATAAGACAGTGCACAGGTGGGGAACCTGCGGCCTCCGCGAGGTTCTTGTGCGGCCCTTTGCCACCTAGTATAAAATGGTAGAGTTCGTTTCAAACAACTATTGTACATCAACACCATGACAGTTGAGCAAAAAATCCCGCCAAATACAATCATATTGTAACATGACGTCAGAATACTACTCTGAAACGGACTATTTAAATTAGCGCTAGCAGCACCAACTACCTTGTCTAAGAAGCAAACAAAACTCGGTTTCAGATCTCCAATTTGAGTGTCACACCTAACTTTGGCTTCTATGACTCGCATCTCTCAACGCTTCCCTGTTACGATCTTCAGCAAACTGTAGTTAACAGTGCGTGCTTATAACAGTTACACGGTTTTATTATATTTCTAGAAAGTATACACTTTGTTAAAGATATTATTTGATATTCGTTTTTTTTATCTATTATGTCAAATAGTAAGAGAAGAAAATTAGGTGATGAAAACAGAATATTTAATGTAGAATGGGAGTTAGGTTTTTTCTTTACTGCTGAGAAAGATAAAATGAAGTGTTTGTTGTGCAATACAGTTTTAAATTCTTTAAAAAAAGCGAATGCAAATAAATGCTATTTGACTCATAAAAAACATAAATATTTCGCTTTAGAAGGTGAATCACGAAAAGCTGCACTTCAAAAGTTGAATAATGAGAAGCATCATCAGCAGGCATCTTTTAGTGCCTTTGTAAATCAAAATTCCGCTGCAGTTGCTGTTACGTATAAAATAGCACATATACTTGGAAAAAGGGGCAAACCATTTAGTGACATTGAAATAATTAAAGAATGTATTGTTGAAGCATTGAGTATGTTAGATCCAAGAAATGTCGACAAATACAAACAATTACCT
>JAPDSC010072743.1:0-26320 GCA_026290005.1 Latrodectus geometricus | reverse complement strand
TTTATTCTTTTGTAAATTATTCCAATAATTTGTCAACAAATTTTAAATTATTCTGTTTTGATATATTTTGAGATGCATGACAGAAAGAAATTTAAGTATCTTGTTATACATTTTGAGACAAATAATTGTTATAAATATTTGTCTCAAAATAAAGTGACTAGAATATGAAATTACTGTAGATGAGAACAAACATATTAAGAATTCATATTATAAATATTATGAATTCATTACCCATTTCCAATGTTTCGTTGTTGAAATTAAGTTGTGTTTTATGCTCGATTTCTTTAACAGCATGGTTCGTAAAATAATTTAGTTAAACTGAAATAAGTGAAAATTTATTTTTTTAAATTCATTATTTTTTTCAAAAATATTACCTTTTATTGTTCTTGAGAAATCCTTCTGAAGGAGTGACTGGATAAACAATATATTTTAGATTTTGAATAGCTTACTCATATGTATAAATTGTTTAAAACATTATTAATCCATTATCTCACAATGAAAAACTTTCTTGTGTGTCAAAGCTCTGATGTAACAGAAATTCAAGTTCAAAGGAAGGATCATTTGCAAATAAAGTTGAAAGCAGTGCTATCCATAAACAAATGCAATTCATTGACGTTTATTCGCTTCAATTACATTTCCAGACTAAAACTCAAGACTTTAATTTATTTCATCAACATTATATTTTATTCTAACAGAAATTTGTGAATCATAGCGACAGATGTTTCATTCAATAAGGATATTTGAACATTCTGCAGATAAATAAGATGGTCAACGAAAAAAAACCATTTAAATATTACTAGGATTTAACCTGTCATTTTTTGAAAGAATTTTTGATTAAAAAAATACTTGATTAATCAGAAAGTAATAATTTCATTTGCAAATTATATCTGATTCTTAAATGCTGTGAGTGGAAATTACTTATTTCTTTAAGAACTATCACTCGTTCATAATAATCATCCAAAGACCTAGAGAATTGTTCTTTATACAAAGAAGTATGAAAAACATTTACAAGGAAAGAAAAAAATTATGTTAACAGGGAGATAGTTTCGAATATGGCAAAGTTATTCTGCCATTTATCACTGATGACGAAGTTTTACTATAAATCACAAGTGGCGGCATTTTCTATTTGAAATTACTGGTGCCGACTTCTTTCCATTAATCTCTGGATGACTTTTAACTATCAATCACTGGGGATGACTTCTTACTACTAATCATAGGTGACGACTTTATACAATTCAATCATCACTGGTGGCGACTTTATATTACTAATTACTGGAGACAAACTATATCTAATATGATGGAATGAAGATTATTATTATTCAAGATGGAGAATTTAACAATCATTAAAGGTGACGAGATGATAACTTCTCATCATGGGTGACAAATATCTGAAATATTTGTTCTGGATAACTGACTAATATCATCAAGTAGTTATCTCGTAACAATTAATATACATATACCTGCCAAAGGATGCTAAAATATATGAATATAACCATGGATTCAATTGTGAGAAAGAACAAATAACTAACTGTGACACTGAGAATCGACAATCGGGTGTCGATATTTCCAATCTTCTTTAATTAATCTCGTGCAAATTACATTGGATAATATTTAAGAATATTGAAAAAGCAGAGAACCAAATTATGTTCACTTAAAATGGAACAAGTTAAAATATTTCATCAGTCTGTAAAATTAAAGTTTTATTATAATCTAAGAAAATCATCACTTTATCATATTTTCCAGTTTTATATAATTTTTTTAAATTATTCTTAGAGCCAGATTTTCTGATATGCTTATATGATTCGGGAAAATGTTTAGAACTCAGTATAAGTTTCAATAATATATTTAATTAGTTTTGATTCAGAGGAAGGAAAATTTATTTGTTGAATGTAAGCTCGAATTTGTTAGAAATTTATTACACTAACCGCAAACTTTAAATTTTTTTATTTTCTTTTTTCAAATTATTAGTTTATTGAATATATTTAAAACTACCTGGGTCTGTTTTTCACTTTTATTCTTTATGTGTTTCAAAATGGAATCTCACACATGCAAATCCTGGTCGGAAATAAAACACAATGAATGAAATTTATTTCTTGATGGTTCCCGCATATTAATGATATTCTGTAAAGCCGCTTTGCATTCTACATAAGATTTTTAAATGACGAAGAAATTCAAGTGTGAGTTTTCCATTGGAATTATTTCTGATATCTATTTTTAAAATATAAACATAGTCATGTAGCTTAACTTAATTAAGATCAAACAAAATTGTGGAATTTATTCCTCAAAGCAAAAACAGTTAGATAAAAAGTTTCTATTTAAAAGTATTTCAGAATTAAATTTGAAGGAAATAAAGCAGCGAAAATAATAAACAATTAAAATTATTTTTAATAACATCTACTTAAAAATAAATGAATAATTTCAAAATTAATAAAGGAACATTTTTATATATTTAATAAAATTTTGTTTTTAAAAAATTTTGTTTTTAATTAGCACATAAAAATACAAAATTTGAAGTTTCGTTTAACATTCTTTTACAATACGTCGAACATTTACATTAATATTTGGATTTTAATTTAAGCATAGATTATAGTTTATATAAAACTACTGTTTCGAGCAATTCCTCAAATTTAACAGTTTCTGTTATTACTATTAAATTAAGAAAACAAATCTGAAATAATTAGAAAAATAGAATAATTCTATAGTTTCGATTATTATTCAAAATTCAGGTACTCAAAATACAAATTTTAGGAAATGTATGCCTGCATAAAGAATAATTAGAATGAAATTTTTACCTTTATTCTTCCTTTGTATCACCACAATTGGACAAAAATAGATAACGGACCATATAAAATCTTTAAAAATATAAGCGGGCGCGGAAAGCTTTTTTCACCATATATACTCAGTGATCCTCTACCTGCCTGCTTCATATTATTCATTTACACGCAAGATATTCATGTGAAATTTTAAGAACAACAACAAGACTAAAATAAAAAATAATGATACAAATTTACTCGCAAGTATTCCTTTACACGCATAATAAAGTAATAATCATTTACCCGCAAAATATTCATGTGAGCTCAAATTTTGAGAAAAACACGCAACTTCGCGATTAAAAATAAAAAATAACACACATTTGTAGGTAAACCAAAGAGTTGAAGCGGGGTAATTTTAAATTATTTTTTAAAATATTTAAATAAAGAGCCTGGTTCATTATGCCTTCAATAAATACAAAATTACCATAGGTGGGGAACCTACGGCCTCCGCGAGGTTCTTGTGCGGCCCTTTGCCATTTAGTACAAAATGGTAGAGTTCGTTTCAAACAACTATTGTACATCAACTCCATGACAGTTGAGCAAAAAATCCCACCAAATACAATCATATTGTAACATAACGTCAGAATACTAGTCTGAAACGATTTAAATTAGCGCTAGCAGCGGCAACTACCTTGTCTAAGAAGTAAACAAAACTCGGTTTCAGACCTCCAATTTGAGTGTCACACCTTGCTTTGGCTTCTGTTACTCGCATCTCTCAACGCTTCCCTGCTGCGATCTTTAGCAAACTGTAGTTAACAGTGCGTGCTTATAACAGTTACACGGTTTTATTGTATTTCTAGAAAGTATACACTTTGTTAAAGATATTATTTGATATTCTTTTTTTATCCATCATGTCAAATAGTAAGAGAAGAAAATTAGGTGATGAAAACAAAACATTTAATGTAGAATGGGAGTTAGATTTTTTCTTTACTGCTGAGAAAGATAAAATGATGTGTTTGTTGTGGAATACAGTTTTAAATTCTTTAAAAAAACTGAATGCAAATAAACTCTATTTGACTCATAAAGAACATAAATATTTCTCTATAGAAGGTGAATCACGAAAAGCTGCACTTCAAAAGTTGAAAAATGAGAAGCATCATCAGTAGGCATCTATTAGTGTCTTTGTAAATCAAAATTCCGCTGCAGTTACTGTTACGCTATAAAATAGCACAAATACTTGGAAAAAGGGGCAAACCATTTAGTGACATTGAAATAATTAAAGAATGTATTGTTGAAGCAGTGAGTATGTTAGATCCAAGAAATGTCGACAAATACAAACAATTACCTCTTTCAAGGAGAACTGTAACAGATCGACAGCACGAATTAGCGCAAAATGTAACAGAGCAACTTCATACAATTATACAAAATGAAGATGTTTATTTTTCAATTGCTTTAGATGAAAGCACTGATAAAACAGATTCGGCACAAGTTTTATTTTTTATTCGTGCTATAACTTAAGATTTTCAATGTTACGAAAAACTACTTGCGTTGGGTACACTAACTGAAAGAACTCGCGGAGCCGATATTTTCGAAAACTTCAAAGAAGTATGTAATAAATTACAATTGAATGTCAGTAATTTAGACCGATGGCGCACCTTCCAAGAGAGGCAAAAAAAGAAGGATTCGTTACTTTGTTAAAAAAGGAAAACTTAAACTTGAAAAAATTGATATCATTTCACTGCATTTTGCATCAGCAAAATCTACCATTTTGCAAGACACTCTGGATAGAACCATTGCCATTGTAAACTATATTCGAGTAAATGGAATGCGTCATCGTAAATTTTGGCAGATGCTGTCTTTTGATGAGGAAACGTATAGTGTTGACCTACCATACTACTGAAAGGTTCGCTGGCTATCAACAGGTCAGGTTTTGATAAAAGTTTTGTCTTTACGACGACAAATTTTAAACTTTTATCAAGAAGAAGGAAAACAATGTGATCTATCAGATGAAGTATTTCTCAGAAACCTTGCATTTTTGTCTGACATTATGACAAAACAATTTAAATATTTGCCTGCAAGGTGAAACGAGGTATATTTATGAAATGTGGCAAAAGATCCAAGCGTTTAGAAAAAAATTATCATTTTTCAAAACATTGCTTTACCGATCGGAAATATGTGCACAACACTTCCCGGAGCTAGCTAAAATTTTAAATGTGCAGAACTGTGAAAATAAAATATTCGATGAATATGTAGGTGTCTTAGATTATTTAATAGAAGAGTATACTAATAGATTTTCTGATTTTGACGAGTACACTACTGCTGTGAAACTGGCATTTGAACCACATTTAATAGATATATTTGAGGCTCATGCAGTACTACAAATGGAGTTAATTGATTTAGGTGAAGATATTATCATCAAATCCCTTTTTAACGCTAAAAAGGATCCCATTGAAATCTGGAAAAATGCTGTTGAATATCCATGCCTTCGAGAACATGCTCGCCGTTTACTTTCTTGTTTCGGAAGTACCTACTGTTGCGAGACAACATTTTCTCTCATGTCAAAAATAAAAACAAATTTAAGAACGCAAATTACAGATGCACATTTAGAGGATCAATTAAAGCTGTGTATTACGAAGCTTGATCCAAATATATAATTACTGTCAAACAAAAAACAAAGCCAAATAAGTCACTAACTTAGTGAATAAAAAAATATTTTTTATTGTATTTTTTTATAATATTTTTATATTATTTTATATGTTTATTATATTTAATATTTTGTAGTATTATATTTTATTTTTTCTATATAATGCAATAAATTGTTAAATCTATAGAAAAACTATAATAATTTCACAAAAGTCACTTTCTTAGGTCAATCAGCTTATGCGGTCTCTCTTATTGCTGCCTAATTTTAATGTGGCCTCTAATAGTAAAAAGGTTCCCCACCTCTGCTATAGTGTTTTTAAATGCTGCAAACTTTTATTTGAAATCTATCTTTTTTATAAGACTGATATCACACTATTATTAATAATTCTGATGTCACATTATTTTAAAGAGATTTAGGCCACAGTAATTAAATACTTATCAGATTACAAACTTGAATGTACTATTAATTGAAAACGATAAAAAAATTATACAAATAGTTTTAGAGTAAGAAATTCATCACTAAAGATTTTTTTAAAGTTTTATTAATTTTCAAATTTTTAACAATACATAATCTTGTATTTCGCGAACTTATCTACAAAATTATCTTTCTTGTCGTATTTAATGACACTATGGATTATTACTATGAACATGCATAATGAACTAGTATGATATTGCGATACGTGTCATGGTTCACACTGAATTGAAAAGACCAGGACATTATCAGAAGTTCACCATAGTACTATGATACCCGAGTTATTCGCTATTACAACTAAGATGCCTTATCTGAATATAGTTTTTTATATTAGTTGCTCTTGATTAAATCTATTATGAAATAACAAATTTTAATTGAATTCATAAAACCTCATTAATAATTTTTATTCAAATCTTCTATAAACTGTATCAAAACATTTAATTCATCTATAAAACACGAGGTAGCAATTGTTTCAATTGCAAATTTTAAAATAGAGAATTTTGTTAAAAATTTATATAAAATTTTCATATATTTCAATGTTTTTCTAATAATATGAGTTTTCTGTAAAACCAGTGATTAAATTTAGAGTGGTTAATAGTAAAATCAGTGATTGGTAATAATAGTTTTCAATGTTCATAATTTATATTATATATATTATTTAATTTTAATAATTAGTATTTAATTTATAAAAAATATCCGTGAAATCTTTCATAAAAATACTACAGTGTATAAAATTCAACAGTTGATCCATAAGGCAAACATTTTCGTATTAAAACAGGTTATTTAAAATCTTTTCATTATAAGAAGTCGTCAATATTTTTGACTCATTTAACAGATGTTATTAATGGCTAAGAAGTGGATTTTTCTAATGGCTGTAAAAGAGAAGATTTTCTCTGTTTATTAAATCCAATGTAACAGACAAGTAGGCGTTGATGGGCCAATGAAGACCTTAGCAGTGACGTCATATCTATTTTCAGCAGTTATGTGTGGGTTTCACGTCCTTATTTTGTCTAACTTAGCGTCCAACATCAACAAAATGTGAGACTAGATGTAGCTGCAAATTTCTCAAAATGGAGTTCAATCGGTTATTTTTTTTTCAAACAGACGCATTTTCTTGTCTATTCTTGTTTTTGCGCAGGAACTTAAAACAGTGTTGAATTATGTGTAGAGAAATTTTACTCTCCTCCTTTTTTAATTTCTCTTTTTTTCAGAAAGCAATTTTTTGCCATTTTCATATCGCCTCAGAAAAGAAGAAAAATATTTTCCTATTAATTTCAACTGAAAAATTTACAAAAAATATAAAATGAATAAAAATAATGATAAATTTTTTTCTAACTACCACTATTACAAATAATCTTCACGAGTATATTCACGAATTAAAAAAAAGTATTCGATACTAAGATTTTTTTTTTTTTTTTTTTTTTTTTTGTAATTTGAAATGGAATTTACTACTCTAAAAAATTGTAACTGTAAATATATGTGTGGAAAGATAATATAAGGAAAACGAAAATGTTTATTTTCATGATTTCAAAGAATTCGATACATCCAAATATGTTAATTTTTTGTAACTAGTAAATTAAGAATTAAATGTTCAGATGCTGTTATCTGATACTCAGATGTTTTGAAAAAGTCAAAAATTATTCATCTGTGGTTATGGAATGCTTTGTAGAATCTCTGCCTTGGACAAAGTTTTTCAGATAGGCATAAATATTTTAAGTAAATAAATATAAAAAATTCTACAATATAAATAAAAATAATTTTTATAACATTTTATATTTATTTTTTTGCAGAACATATGTAACGAGGAAAGTATAGAAATTATATATTTAAATATAATCACAAAATTTTATTACATTATAAATATTTATCAAAGATATTAACAAAAATTCCATGAAAATATACGCTGTGCGACAAAAAGTTTTCATTGAACTCTTAAATAATATTTTAATTATATTTGTTAATTCTTAATAAATTTCCATACCTTGTTTATTTTGAAAGATTAATTAAAATTGTAAATATTTTTGTACATGTTTAGAAGAATTATTGTTTATATGTAAAATACAATTTATTAAACACGATAAAAATAATGAAGCTTAGAAAAAAAGTAATTTATAATTAGAATGTATCTCGTTTAAAATATTATTAATTAAGAAATCAGAATAATTTTTTCCAGTTTTAGCTTTTAATAAGGATAGTGTTAGTTAAATTTCTAATTTCAAATGAAAGTGTCTTTACCCCACCAGTTTTGTTTTTTGTATAACATGTTTATTTAGTATGATTTATGAAAAGAGGCATTAAAGAAACTTGAATAAAAATATCAACATAAAAATGTATTGGAGAGCTTTAATTATGGCTGAAGAATGAAAAACATTTTTACAAAGAAGTCACATTTCCTATCAACAAAAGATGTAGGAACTACTCTAAAAATAAATATATTTTTGTTTATTGCATTTTGCCTTGAAAGATTTCGCCAGCAGATTCTTATATCTAATATAATTAATCACTGTTAATAATAATTAATAACTGTTAATTTTTCTCTCAAAACAGTTATAAATTAAGTTAAATAAACTTTTGCAATCAATAAGACTCATATCTACTTAAGATTGAACCACATTGTTAGATCTATATTTTGGGTAAATTCTCTATTAAACTTGTTTTTCATTCGAATTATATTTTTTTACTATAAACTTGTATTTCATTTTAATTTTTATAAACTTGTATTTAAATTTAATTTTCAGTTACTCATTAAATAACATAGATACAAAATTATTTAGTTTTTAGTGATTTTTAAGATATTTTTACTTAATTGCAGGGAAATTTTAACGATTTCTTTTTATCAGAACAGCAAAAGCGTGAAATAATTTCTGCTTGAAGCACTCAGATTGACTATATTTGATCTAAATGCTGATATCGTATTCTAAATCATGGTAATCATTAATTAAAGAGTAAATTTTATGTGATTTAATCAAAGACTGCAATGTAAAACACCCACCCACAGGTTAAGAATTACTGGCCTAATAGTGACGATATGTAGTCCTGAGCATTAACATTCTAAATCTTAAAATGAACACAATTTACAGGGTTTTCTTCCACATAAAGGCATTTTAGTTTCAAGTATTCTTATTATCTTACTGTCCCATGACTACTTCCGATGCGATCAACATGCCGATAGAAGTTTTCGTACAGGAAAATGTGGAACAAACATTTAATATGAAAATCCGTTTCTCGGATAATTTGAAAACATTCCTGCAAAGAAAGGCCAGTAATAGCGAAATTCTTACCAGTAAGAAGTATTACAGTTTTATAGAGGACGATAAAATGCTAAGGGGGGGGGGGGAAAGACAAAATTTACTCTTAACAATAGTTGACAAGTTGAATACTCAATTTGCCTTTGTATTAATACACGATAAGCAACACATTTGCTCAAAATATATAATTCGTTGTTTTGAATTATATTTTGAGATATTAGATCGCAAATCTAATAATCTTCCCGTTATTACAGCAATAACGTTCACTAAATAATTTCTATTATAGCTTTAACAGAAAAAAGAATAAGACGAGATCATATTTTTATATACTGTAAGCTTATTTTTAACTCAGAAGTATCATTTATATTTAAATTCATTTCTGAGACAATTGTACTTAAAAAGACTCAGTGCACGGAAGTACTAATTTTTTAACAATGTGTAAAACAAAAACAGTCTTTCTTCCTAATTTGCCCGATCATCTAAATCCACTTCACGAATCGTCCGGCTTAAGTGCGAAGTCAAGAAAAGCCTGTGAGTTTACAACAAAGTAGGCTAAAACGCGAATCAACTGTCCAGTTCACGTAATGTTTAATTTCGGGCTTTGGCCGTAATGTAAATAAATGTGTATTTTGATATATTCCTTCACTGTAGGAGTTCTAATAGATGTGAATAGGAGATTGTTAACCCTTCTTTGCATGATTTTTTCTTTATTGGTGAAATTAATCAAGATGATATAATTCATGTTCAAAATTAAAGGAAAAATGGTTAAAAAAATCTTAGTATATATTTATAGTATAAATTTAGCAAAAAACAATATGCTAAAAATTTCCTTCATCATCCAAAGTTAGATCATTAGCTTAGTACTAAATAGAAATAAAAGAGGAAAATAACAGAAACACGTGTTACAAACCTTTCTTCCACTCATTTTCAATTTTTTAGCAATAGAAACTCTAATATAATAAAACAAAATTATAAACGAAACCATACGCTTATTGCAACTACAACAAACAGCGGAATGAGACAACTTTAAGCTCGTTTCACTGATAATGACACTTGTTTATTTTTGACAGCTATGTTTCTTTTCATGCAATGGACATTAAAAAGGTATCCAAACACGATCAACTTAAAGTGAACTAGTTCTTTTATATAATTTTTGGGCATTATAGGTTATGATGGAAATTTCCACCATTATGCAAAGAAGGGTTAACGCAGTCATATACCTCATCAAAGTTTGCCGAGTTAAATGAGCTTTAGTCATCAAAATTAATTAAAAATCATAAATTCTGAGAGTATATCAGCATTCAAGATGTTTAATCCCTTTTTGTAGTTATTCACTAGTTTTTTTTTTTTACTTATGCTGTTTTTATAGGGAGGTAGAGGTATGGCGCCTTAGGGTTGCCAGTTTTTATGGGATGTGAAAGAAAAAAAAATATAAAACAAAAATCAGTTGTTCAGATGGAAAGTAGCTGCTGTGGGGACAAGAGCTCTAGAAAAAGGCTCTTACTCTCTCATTAATATGTAGAATATTTTGTTATGTCTTGTAAATAAATTTATTATTTGATTGTTAATGAGCGCTGGTTTGTCTCAATTTTATAGAGAGTTAATGTAGTTTTAAATACTAGATTACTAAGATGGTTATACACAAGATATTTTAAAAAAATTACAGACAACTTTAAAAAAAATTATTTTTATTCTAACTATACAATCAATAAAATAGTTTTGTTTACTCTACATCGAGAAACATGAATTGAATTCTTAACTAATACGTATTTGCGGTTCTTCACAATATTATATTAATTAAAATAAGTAGCATAAGTCACATTTTGTACTAATTATTCAAAAAAGTATCAAACATTTCAAGAGCATATATAATACAGAACATTTTAAGAATATCAAAGTACATAAGCAATTCAGTTTTTGTAAGTTCGGAACAGTATTTTAATGCTGAAATGATAAAATATATTATTAATAGAGATTTTTTTTAGAAAGCTAAATACTGATTGAAGTTTTGACGTGAACAATTAGTATTAGAAGTTTATTGAATTTCTGTTTATCATCAAATGGATGGTATTTATCTCTTCAGTAATCCTAGATGGTCATCAATATCAACATTGCTTTTTAATTTAAAAGAAATTCAAAATAGTTAGTATAATTTATTGCTTGAATTCCCAATATTTATTAATTATTGTTTGTTAAATACTACTGTTATTTGACTATCATTATTTTACCCCGGAAAAAACGTTGCGCAATAAATTTTGCACTAAAAACATAGAGAATGGATAATTCTTTTACTTGTTATATTTTAGAAATGAGTTCTTATTGTTTAGTTACTATTACGCAGTTAATAATTATTATACACATGTTAGAATGAAATATGGAAATTAGAAAAAAAATAGTGTTCACCGGTGAAGGACACTGACACATATTAAATGTTACCAAAGGACAATGTTTATAATCTTTATGAATATTGACAGATAACCCAGAATATCACTAAAAGTCAATTATTTCAATAAAAAACTGACAACGCGAAACACACCCTAGAAAAAGAAAAAATTTGGAAATATATATTTGAGCCACTGCCATTTTGTGTCCAGATTTCTAAGTATAGGTGAGAAATTAAACATATATCTAGAAACCATGTGACTATGGGAGAGAAGATTTGGCTGGGGAATATGGTCTGATATTTAACAAATATCGGTATTTTATAGTGACATTTATATAACATTTTTTTAAAATCTCATAATATAAAAATATTCCCATTCCATTTAAATTCATTAAAATATGTTTGCAGAAAGTGAATAACCCTTTCATTTCCGAGGTAATTAACGATTCGAAAGAGACAAGATCTTTTCAGGGTAATGAAATAAGAATGATCTTCTTTTTTAAAATGTATAGCATTAAATTAGTATTATCAAATACAGGCTGCATATGTACTTCGATTTGTTGTGCATAAAAAGGAATGCAACAGAAAGCTCCTTAAAGAAATCACAGATAAAGAATATAATGCATATCTACTCCTACGAATTAGAATTAGTAGCGACAATAAACATTCAAAATCAAGAGTAAAAATGCCAACAGACGCAGTTATCTGCGCATGGAGGAGAATGGCATAAAAAAGTTCTAAGATAATTCCATAGCTGTAGTTCTCCTATTCAGTTTTTATCCTAGTTTCTCAATTCAGCGACTATTTCGACTTTTTCTGCTCCAAATGACGCCAATGACTTAGGGTCGACGCCAGGTGGAGTGGACAGGCGGAAGTGCTTGACGAATGTTGTTACGAAGAGGAACACTTGGTTCATTGTAAATCCTTCTCCCATGCAAGAGCGTCTGCCTGCAATTAAAAAACAATTTTGTAAAATTTTGTATTAAGAGTCTCTCTGAGGGGCATTGAATAGCTGTGACTTAATTTAATTATGAAACATAGATTACAATTATTGCAAAACTATAGAGATTTTTAAGCAAAAGTTTTTATTTCATAAGAAAATTAAATAGCATAAATTTAATTTTCTTATGAAATAAAAATGTCCTATGCTCATCTAGAAACAGACTGTTTATTTCTATTACTTACCATTATCATACATTGTAAATTCAATAAAATATTCATTTTAAATATATAAATGTAGAAGATATAATTATAAAAATTTTTATTATCAAAACCAATAGGACTAAAATTAACAAAAAATTATAAAATCTAAGAAACATGAATTCTTTTATTTAATATTTACAAACTATTGTACGGTATTTCAGCATCGATTGGATTGGGTATGTTAATAAAAGGTTTTTCAAGCATAGTGGGACATATTAACGTACAAAAAGAAAAACTGATGATCCGACAGAAAACTAAGTGAAAGTGAACCGGAAATGTAACATCCAATTTTTAATAATTTAGTCTACGAATTTGAGATATTTTAAAAACTGGCGCTTTACTATTAAATAATAGTAAAGCTGCGATGGTCTGGCTTATGCTTCGTACTCATTATTGGAGGGTAGTGAGTTCCAATACCAGTTTAAGGCAAGATCCGTTGTTTTCACTGAAGGTGGCTGGGCCACATTAAATAGGTCATGGTCGCAATGTCCTCCAAGTAAATTGATACTTCTGGGAATAGCATTTCAAATGTTAGAGAATCCTCTGATTAACCTCTGTTTCTAAATTACGTAGACTGCCACGCGATTGCTTCTACTAACTTGTAAAACCCAACTCAGGGCTAAGTACAAGGAAATATGCTGGTTGAAAAACAATAATAACAAAGTAATAATGAACAGATTGTGAAGATGGAGACTATATAATTATCTTTTAATAATTCTTATATTAAATATGTGTCTAACTAGACAATGTTAATTCGTGTGGCTGGAAAAGTGTCAATCACAGATTTTACGCCATTTCGCAGAAAATTTCAAGTGTAAAAGGAAACTTTTTGGTTGGATGAGACATTTTTATTAAATTCGTTATCAATGTAATTATAACTAATGTACGCAAGAAAAAGACTATTTGAAAGTTTCGATAAAAAGCCAGTAACGAAATTTATTAATTTTATTTAAATATAAAGTTTCAATTATAATTAATGTAAAATTCAATTAATAATAGAGTGTCAAGTTTTTAACAGCCAAATTCAAAATAATAATTGTAACCAAATTAAAAATACACGAAAAGATAAAAAGTTTGTTAAAGTTTCACAAATGGAGCCAATTACTTCTAGAATAAATTAATTTTGTATAATTTAAGAACAATTGCAAAATATTTGAAAATTTTCTTTTAATTAAAAATAAAACATGAAATAAGAATATAAATTTAATAAAAAGTATGTTTAATTTTTGGTGACTTAATTAAACATTTTATGAATAAAAGAAAGACAACTTGTTATGTGAAAAGCACTAATCAAAATCACTCGAAAGAATTGTTTCGTTGCTGAATGGTCATTCAGATCACGATCTACTCTTTAAAGTGAACATCGATCCTTTGACTTAGCTGGGATTCGAACTTATGCATTTTTAAGCCAAATGCAAGGGCATTAACCCTGCAATTGCCAGCTCAGCAGAAGTTATCAAGAAGCTGTTAAAAACGTATTGCTAAAATTGATGAAGTTTAAGTATGTAATTAATTATGAATAATTTAAACTTATTACAATAGGAAAGTATCAAAAATATAATATGATTAAAGTTATACAAAGAGTTTTAAAAAGGTATTCATTTTTGCTTCTAGATTTTTTAAAAAGAAAACTAAACATTAATAAAATCGGAAAATACTTAACTCAATTCTGTATATTATCAAAATAATGTCAGTATATTAGTATGTTATCTTCAAAGAAAATATTCCAAAGGTATTTTCTAATAACTTTCTAAATGCAATGCTTCATAAGATATAAAATGACAGCCACATCTCCAGGTTTCTATTATATTTCCAAAGGAAAAATATGAGAAATAAAATGCTTTATTACAGGATAAAAATTGTTAGATTACATACTTTAAGTCATTGAGGGGTGAGGCTATTGGATTTTATGTAAAAAGGGTCTTTGAGAAAGAAAAATCAATGATTCCGTTTGGACAAAAAATGAATTAAAAGAAAGTGCATAAGATAAAAATATAATAATTACAGAATGTATGATTTTTTTTATAAACTAAAATGTAATATGGGAATCCAAAAAAAGGTATAATCAAATAGAAAATATTCGATTCATTTTTATTTCATTTATGAAATTATTTTTTAATTGTTGGTTGTTATCCAAATAAAAATATGTTTTAAAATAGGTGAAGTTCAACATGTGATTTATGATGTCTTAAATCTATTTTAAGTAAAGCTTTTCAACATTACCAGGACTTAATATTGATATCTATTAAAATATTTTATTGTTGCCAATTTTGAATACTGTAAAGCTTTTGTATGTTAAACTAAACACAATAATTATAATTAAAAAACCAATAATACTAAATTTTTTCTAAAATATTAAGAGGGAATGTAAATAATTCGATATCTTGAGAAATTGGGGATATTTAAATAATTTAAAACCGAAAGCGAGAGTCCAATGACGCAAGATCATTGAAAATGATGAATTTATAACTAAAAATCATATCAATGACATAGATAAACATATTTGAAAGTGTCATATTGTAATATGTTCATGGAACCTGTTATGCGTTTGAGATTACTATATAATACTGTTGTATAAAAGAAATCTTTATGAATCTGATCAGTTTAACTGAAATTAAAACTGAAATACCTTTTAAAACTTTAAAATTTTAGTTAAAATATAGCTCTAGGGTTTTTACATTGAATATATTTTAGAAAAATTAGTTTATTACATTGTATCATTTATAAGTTAAATATTAAATAAGGTAATAAAGATTAAATAGTTGTCTTAATAATTTGAGAACCGAGCTTTAAAAATACTTTGGATAAGAATATTTAGATAAGAGTGCGTTAAACATGATTAATGAGGCAAGATATTTATAAGAATAGAAAGCAATCGAACAGATGTACAAAATGTTAATAATGACTTTAGTAAATATCCATCACTTTAAGTAATTACACAAATAAACAAAACGACAATTGTAAAAATAAAACTTAATTTGCAATAGCTGTTTTTTATCACTTAAAATTTTCACATAAAAACTGCTTAAAAATATCTTATTTTATGACCCATTACAATTGCAAATTGATTAATTCGTTAAGCAGATTGGTTAAGAATAGCGACAAGCTTATCTTGAGTGTATATGAAATTCTGAAAAATTTGTAACAAATTTCAAATGTATTCATGAAAAATATGCATCTGTCCATATTTTTTGTTTATTTGGTGATATGAAGCTGTAGATGGCGTATCCAAGGGAGGTGATGATATTGAAAACAAAAGTTATTATTGCACCAGCATACTTCCCTGTACCCAGTCCTAAGTTGGACTCTACTGGTCAAAGGGAGTCTTCGTAATTTAGAAGCAGGGATCAAGCAAAAGACTCTCTAATATTTGGCCTATCACCAGAGGTATCATTGCACTTGGAGGATACTGCGACCACAATTTATTGAACGTTCCCCAAGTGCTTTTAGTGCACAAGACGGATCTTCGGTAAAGCCGGAATTTGAACTCACTATTTTCGAATAAAGAGAACGAAGCCTTATCGACCAAACAAAAGTTGTTGCACCAGCTTACTTCCTTGTAAATCATGAATTAGACTCTACCAGTTAGATAGTAGTAGTCGCGGGGGAGTCTTCGTACTTTAAAAGTAGAGAACAAGCAAAAGCAACGGCTTGAAGTTTTTTTTTATGCAACAGTCGAAAAGAAACTTGTAAGCGTATTTTCCATCATTTTTGCTGATGAGTTTTTTGGCAGAGCATCTTAAAAAGTCACTCATCCTTTATTATACGTTATTAAAACGTTTTAGATTTAGATTCTTAAGATTTTTAGATTTAAGTTTTTAGATTTAGATTTTTTCTTTTATACAAATTCATTAGTTTTGGAGAATACACCAGATAACTTATATATTATGTTTTCTTTCATCCTCCTATAGTTACACTTTTTAAATGCTTAAACACGACAAATTTTCTTTTAAATACTACATTACATAATGAAAGACATAATGCTTACGTTACATAAGGCATTTTTTTGGACTGAAACTCAGAAAAAGCAGTAAAAAGTCGATATGTACTCTCAATATGCATATCCATATTTGCCGATGATCGATATGAAACTGTGGATTTCATGAATCCAACTTGGTTCATCTTAAGATAGTAAAGTAGAAAAATTATAATTTTTTTGTTACTTTAACGATAACTATTTTATTTCATGTATACTATTATAAACATAATTTAACTTAATTATTTTAAGTACTTGAAAACAATTTAAGGAGAATTCCAGTTTATATTCGTTTATTTCCACGATTCTCTTTCCAAAATGGAAGAATCGAATTCACTGTTACGATAAACCATAAATTTATCATTAAAACAAATCATGATTCAGAATAAATGCATGTCCAACTTTTATTTGCCATATTCAAATTATTTTCTATTGAAACTGTTACATTTTAAATAATTTAGCAACAAGAGATTACATATAATAACAAAATTTCTTAAGTGTTACACAAAATAGGTTCATTAAAAATAGGTTATTAAAAATGGAACTTGATTAGAGATTCCGTCATTTTAATAACGAAAATCAAAAACTTCTACTTTTATCTCATAACTATTTATTTTAAATGGAAAGTTATGAATCCATATTTATATTAATTATATAAATATGTATTAATAATAGATATATTTATATGAATGCATGTTTATATTGTTTAGGAAAGTAATGAAGTTGACATTGTGATAGCTTGTAAGCACTTTGGTGAAATAACAGATTGCAGAAAACCTGTGAAGTTTTCAAGCATCTTTGCAATTATGCTTTCAATTTTTGATTGCAAAGAAGAATTCATTGTTGACTTACCTATTCCAAATAAAGGAAGCATGTCAGGTCTTTTGTCTTTCTCAACTAAGAATCTTGATGGATTGAACTTTTCTGGTTCTGTATAGTCGTTTGGATTTTTGTGCGCAGCAAAGAAATTGTAGACAGTGATGGCCCCCTTAGGTATTCGGTAACCATTCACTGTTGTGCTCTCTAAATAATAAAAATATAACTAAATAAGTCAATATTTTTTAAAGATGTATGTTATTCTTAAGAAATAAAATTTTTTTCAGATTTATACACTGCTAGACATTAAATTGCCACAGCGACGGGATCCTAAAATTTACAAGAAAATAATAAGATTCAGCGATATGCAAATAATTAGCTTTTCAACACATTCATGGAAAATAGACTGTAATAGCAACAATTACAATGTGCTTAAATGAAGGAATTCTACAGTAGGTTGTACAATTTTCATTTGAATATTGCCTGATGTTGTCGTTGTTGTTTCCAATCCCTCAGAGATCTAGCGTCAGCTAGATCAAATCCATGACACCATGAACCTAGCGAAGTCAGTAGTGGATTTGCGCGAACATCCGCCAGAGTGAACCCCAAACAATCCAGGATGTGATCGGGGGGAAGCCGGCCTCAGATTGCATTTATTGCACAATGAGAAGATTTTGTGCCCAGAATCGAACGTCATGCATTTCAGATGCTCACATCTGAGTCTCAAGATGGCCGTATGATCATGTCTGTCACCCTCGAAATCCAACGCGCCCCCCGGGGTCTTACTGCTTAACCAGGGATGGGCGAGCCAGACTTGCCTCACTTCTTTTTTCTTTATAGTGAAAAGTTCTTTGTAAGTTAGTGTGTAGTCTCTATTAGGCAATTCAGAGCAACCTCTTTTAGCCAAGATGTCTGTAGCTTCGTTGCCATGGATGTTAACATGGGAGGGAATCCACTGAAAGTGGACTTCTCTACCCTTGGCAAGATTTTTAAGATGGGTGATTATTTGCATGCCCACAAAGTCGCACACTCTACTCCAATCCTGTAGATATTGAATCGAGCTTCGACTGTTGGTGAGGATCCAAATGTCACTAGATTTAGTCCCATGGAGGATGATTTGACAAGTCTTCTCTATTTTTCAAGAAGGGTTTCAAGATATCAGAATTGTGAGAGAAAAATGGGGTGTACTTTAAAATTTTTCCCCGAGGGATCGACTGCTTAGCTGCATTAAATATGGTGTCTGCAAAATTGGTCCAATTTCCATTGATGTTATCAGATAAGGGAGTAGTTATCACTCCAGAGTTTGTGAGAGCTTCGTACTTCTTCCAATCTGCGTTTTCTGAAATTCCAGTGTTTCCTTTGATCTGTGACTACCTTCTGTTTTATACCGACTTCAATGAGAATGGGAATGTGATCACTTCCTATATCATTTAAAACAGTCCATCTGCAGTGGGGGTAAAGATCTGGGCTGACAATGGAAATGTCTAAAGCTTCATTGGTGTTGTAACTGTGGGACGAATGCGTAGGGGAGCCATCATTGAGAATTATAAAATTTTTGTCATCCACAAGGTTCAAGAGTTCATTTCCTCTCGGATTACTAATGTAGTTTAGTCTTATGAAGTATCGTATTTCCCCGTACATAATCCGCTGATTATGTATTAAAAAAATTCTAAATTTTGCTGTGTGGATTATACGCCGCTGCAGATAATCCGATGAAAAGCATTCTCCCTCAGAAAAACTTATAAGAAAGTTTTGAAAAAAATCTATTGTTTATATTTCATAAAATGAATGACAGGTGGCATCACGACAAGGCTGACTTATTTCATCTATAATCAGCTTTGTCCAATTATGTTCAAGAACGAATTCAGTTCCTCGGAAAGATATTACAGTTACAATTCGTTAACGTCATTTCACTTTTTGCCTTGACATGAGCTATTTCGTTCTGAAAATATTTAAATTCGTATACCGTCATATGGAAACAAAAATATTTAAGCTATACAGCAGATTTTTAATTAAAAGCTCTAGCGAAAGTAAATAAAAAAATGGAAACAAGCGTGTTAATGTGGAGAGAAAAAGCTTGCGCTATACTAAAGAAAAATGTATCCAACAAGCAGTTCGAAAATAATTCATTTCTTTCATTTAATTATCAACGAAGAAAATATATTTTACTTTAAAATCTGTCTAACTTGTTTTAAAAGTTATTAGAAAATAAAAACCGGTAAGTTTTACTAGCATTTTCTTGGAATTATCGCTCTTGATCGGTCTCGAGGTTTCATCTGAGTTTATATAACTTTGCGATGAGGTGAGCCAAGGAAATGTTTTTAATAATAGATATTTTTTCTGTACAATTTATTATATTTTTAATCATAATGTGTTTTGTTTTAATTTCATGTAATACTCTATTAACAATATATATCTTTAACTATTCGCAAAAAAAAAAAAAAAAAAAAAAAAACGTGGATTATACGTCTCTGCGGATTATGCGAAGATTTATTTTTTATTTTTATTTTACTCGAATAAAAGATTTTGCGGATAACACGTTGCTGCGGATAATATACAGGAAAATGCGGTAATTAATTTGAAATCGACTTAAGGAAATTGAGTGGGAACTCTTAATATGAAACAGTTTTTTGCGATATAGAATGAAGAGTCTTGATACCATTCTCATTTTGATATCATTGATGGCCAGTTGATGACAAATTAGAAATATAAGCTATATAACCAAGTTAAATTTAATACTATTTTTTATTTAAAATATGCATTTGGAAAACAAAATCTAAAGGAATCGATTAAAAAAAAATGATTTAAAAATTTTTATAACCAATTTTTAAAAATTCCTTTATAGTAACTACATATAAATTTCGGAAATATAAAATTTTTCTCTTTTGTCTCAAAAATCTACATTTTAGCATCCAAAAAGGATAATTTATATATATATGCAGAAATATTTATTGTAAATTCGACAAGAAAAAGTTAGTTTTTCAAAAATGTGTCATTAAGTTTTGGGCTCCACAAATACAAACGCTACCAATCACTCATTGTGAAGTGTATTCCATATTTCTTATGTATAAATGATACTTTCATAACAGTATCTTAATGTGCATAAAAATGTATCGGAATTTTTATAGAAATTTCCCATTCTTCTAATTTTAACAATCGCTAATCTCTTTTACAGTTGAAGTCATACTAAAATTATGCTTAATTTTTCCCTTAAAGGACATATAAAATTTACCATTAAAGTAACATATATATAAATATATTAGTTATAGTGCAATTATTTTGTGTGTTATGTTTTTAATTTGACTTAAGGATTTTAAATTGCTTAAAAGTAAAAAAAACTCTATCTTTGAATCAAATTAAAGATTGTGGTTGATAGTAGTACTAATGTGAAGTCAGATATATAACAAATTCTAAAAGTTCAGTACTTTATCCTGTGGGAAATTTTGAGAGTCACTAAGAAGTTATATCTTTAAAAGATTTTAAATAGTGAAATAGTTGAGATTAGTTCACCCTAAACATGATCATTTAGGAAAACGTCTGTTGACAACGAGCTGCCTTAATCATATTGGCTCGCTAACATTACTTTATATAGCAATGTTTGATTTCAGCTAAATATATGGTATTTAAACATTCTTGAAACCAGTATCCACCAATAGCAATATATATGTTCATAATCTCGTCCTTCCTATGTTTCTTATAGTGCAAGGATTTGCACTTTTTTATAATAGAAATAAGACTACTCAACATTGTAAAACACCTTTTATAAACAGCAAAACTTCGATCATCATCGATAGAGAGTAAGCCTCACGAATTCATTCTGATGTATTAATTCATATTCAAGAAAGACATTCATTCTGACATATTAATTCTTGCTTCAGCAGAGCATATGGTATCATTAAAATAAATAAAATTCATTTTCTCTTCAACTAAAATGTCTCCATTTATGAATAATTACATAAATTAAAAAACAGAATATTTTTTTATACTTCCTAACTCATACTCCAATAATATAAATGATTTAAAAACAGTGATTTACAGGAAATTATTTTAATCACTAGGATAGTAATTGAATGTGTTTGAATATATATTAGTTTATCTATTGTTATATACGAGTTAAATATAAATATTACTCACTGGTACATTCAAAGCTAGAGAGAAGAGGTAATATGTCAGTGGCAATGTAATATGTTGAAAAATTAGTTCAACCATTATTGTATATGAGTTAAACATAAATATTACTCACTAGTACATTCAAGGCCAGGAAAAAATGGTAATATGTCAGTGGCAATTGAATGTGTTTGAATATATTAGTTAATCCATTATTATATATGAGTTAAACATAAATATTACCCACTGGTATATTCAAGGTTAGGAAAAAGTGGTAATATGAAAGTGGCAATTGAATATGTTTGAATATTAGTTTATTCATTAATATATATGAGTTAAACATAAATATTACTCTCTAGTATATTCCAGGCTAGGAAAAAGTGGTAATATATTAGTGGCAACTGGATGTGGTTGAATATTAGTTTATCCATTAATATATATGAGTTAAACATAAATATTACTCTCTGGTATATTCCAGGCAAGGAAAAAGTGGTAATATATCAGTGGCAATTGAATATGTTTGAATATTAGTTTATCCATTATTATATATGAGTTAAACATAAATATTAACCACTGGTATATTCAATGCTAGGAAAAAGTGGTAATATGAAAGTGGCAATTGAATATGTTTGAATATTAGTTTATCCATTATTATATATGAGTTAAACATAAATATTACTCTCTAGTATATTCCAAGCTAGGAAAAAGTGGTAATATATTAGTGGCAACTGGCAACTGGCAACGTGGTTGAATATTAGTTTATCATTAATATATATGAGTTAAACATAAATATTACTCTCTGGTATATTCCAGGCAAGGAAAAAGTTGTAATATATCAGTGGCAATTGAATATGTTTGAATATTAGTTTATCCATTATTACATATGAGTTAAACATAATTATTACTCACTGGTACATTCAAGACTAGGAAAAAGTGGTAATATGTCAGTCGTCCTCATGACTTCTGAGATGAAAGCATTTGTGTATGTCATCTTGCTCTTGTCATCCATTTCTGGATCTCTTTCCAAGCCACACACCTCCACCAGCTCCTGGTACAGCTTCTCCTGCTCCTTTTGGTGCACCACAAGAGCCTGTATGAAAGCCGAGACGAACATTCCCATAAACAGTACACCGTCACCAATAATTTGGATTAGAGAACCATTCAAGCATTCGTCTGCAATGTGATAATCTTGTTTAAAAAATATTCACAATTACTGAGTTTTTAGTGTGATCAGAAGATTCAGTAATAACTTGCCTGTGAATAGTTTGTAAGTTTCATCATTTTTTGCCTTTCGGTCGTTTCTTTCTTTGTAATATGCGTCGACTATGTCACGAATGCGATTTTCGTCATAACTTTCTTTTCGCCTTTTAATCATTTGATACAGCATAGCTCGGAGTTTCGCATGACTTTGCTTACCTTTCTGGAAAGATTTATCAAATGGAAAGAGAAAGTACCTGAGAAAAATTATGGCATTGATTAAAGCATAAATTGATACTCAGGGAAAAACGAAATTATAAGAGAAAATATAAATAATATATTTCTAAATATTTATGGTTGGTTAGGGCGTCGTTCTCGTTATTAAAACCTGGTGAGTTTGAATCCAGGCTTAGCCGAAGATACGTCGTGTTCACTAATGGAGACTTGGGCTTGTAAAATATGTCGGATCGCATGTCCTCCATGTTTCTATTACAAATTAATACCTCTGGAGGTGGTTGAAGGCAGGATTTGGGTCTTCACTGGTTTCAATCTCTAAATTGGAAGATTCAGATGGTGCTGCCATCTATGAGTCAAAAGTTGTACTTCCACCTTCATATGAGAGTGCTCTATTCAGAAATGGAAGACGCTCTCTCTCTCTCTCTCTGACTTCATTCTCCTAGTTTCGGACGGGAGGGCTTGGCGTTGCCAAGTGTCATCAGAAACAACAACATTAAATAAGTATTAAGTCAACTTGTGGAATTTCGAAATAACATAGTAACGTACACCCTGACACTTTTTCCATAAAATTTTTTGATAAAATTTAACAAAACTGTCGTCTAAAAGAGAACTTTGAAATTGATTTTGAGTAATAATTCAATGTTTCCATACAATTGCTTTATAAGTTTAACAAGATAAGAAAATAAACTACTTAAGCAATTGAATTTTAAGTAACAAAATTTATGGTCACATATATTACTAGAATAGAGTATTTCGATCGTAAGTACACTTACTTATTTCGGTTCATTTATAGAAACTACCCAAACGTGATAACTGATATAAAACCCTAACATAGTTTTTTACTATACATGTATTGAGTTTGAAATGTACAAGAAATTTATGTCAGCATTAAATTCTCGAGAATTTATATTATCATGCGTACACTTCAGTTAATTAAAAAATGGTTGCCATAAAAAATAAGTGTTTACTTATAGACACTAACTACAAACACAGTTTTATTTGCCCCTATTGTATTTATGATTAAAGATTAGTTTAGAGTATTAATTGAACAAATAAAACACCATTTGCTTTGAATACAAATGTTGTTACATTGTTAATGTGAATGCAAATGTTGTGTAAATGTTAATGTGAGTTCAAATGAAGATTTTATTATAGGAAACACTTTCAGTTCACAATATACATGAGGTTAAAAGGGCTTTAAATGATCACAATTACATTATTGATTGTTAGGTATATAATGCCTAATTTATCTTGATTTTATCTTCAGATTAGAAATACATTGTAATAAAATTAATAACTCTTTTAATTTCACATCACATGTTGCATTTATACGAATAATATCCTCTAATAAGAAAATCACGTAAATAGCATAATAGTACTACCTTACTATATACAACAGGCAAATAAGTACTACCTTACTATATACAATATATACATATATATATATATATATATATATATATATATATATATATATGTGTGTGTGTGTGTGTGTATGTATGCAGAAAAAAACAAGTGCATTTTTTATAACCATATAGCATAAATGCATTACAGAATATTAAAGTTGCCACCGAAATAATAATAATAAGTCATCGAATAAGTTTAATGATGCAATGAAATTTTAATAATTAATATACGTTTCCATATAACTTTTTTATAATAACTATTAATTTTTGACCCAGAGAAGGCTGCAAGTTATTGTAGTATTTTCTAACATACATCGTTACCCTTCCAGAAATTCTTTCCTCTAGTTTATTTTATTCACATGTCTCAAAGAAGGAAACCGGTAAAACACCTTAGAACCTATCCCAACATATATGTAGAAAACAGAACCACAAAAGTAAACCTGACGGATTTCAGCAGCAGCTTGAATTGAACGTGAGAATTTCAATTTCAAAGAATATTGTACTTTTGCTAGACTAAGGTTAGCCTAACTTATTTTTCTGATTATACTTTCAGAATCGGCAACAAAAATCTGAGGTAAATTTAGCATGTTGAATCGGTAAACATGGATTTTGCTTTTTTTTCGGCCAAAGCTAGTTTTACTTTGCCTTATACCAACCGTACAATAGAAATTTCAATCAGAAGTTAATCTTAAGTTTTATGATTAAGCGATATTCGACTGCTATCATCTATCTCTATTTAGTTCGAAGTATACAATATGTTTACAATATGAGATTTTCCTTTTTAAATTGTATTATTTTTTCCAAGTCTTAAGCGACAGTAGAAAGATTGAGCAATTTCATTGAATAAGACAAGTTCGTGACTATTCGACTTCTTCTCTCTCAAGTCAGTTTAAATTTCCTTTTGTGCAAAAAATATTAATTTTCAAGAGTAAATATTAAATAATCGTGATTCAATTATAGTTATTAGAGGATATTAATGAGTTCCTTATGTAAAAAAATAATTTTTCCTTCTTTTATTGCTTATTATATAGAAACCAATTAAAAAAAAGTTGGATTCGAATTTCCTTTACTGTAATTCTATTTGTAAAGTAAGTTCCTTATCAGTATTTTGTGTGTGACAAATGAACTGAAACCTTGAAAAAGAGAGACGTTAAGCGTGAAAACGTTTTTATACCAACAATATTTTAGCAGGAAAATGCTTACGCAGCGCCAGATGTTTTTTGATACTTCATGGTTTAGCATAGAAATGCTAATCAAGGTTTTTGTTTTATTTTTACAACTCATTTGCTTTTGCAGACTATATGATATAGATGTCTATATTCTTGTCTATGGACTATAGATGTCTGTATTATTTTATGTGATTTGCTCATAAATATTTGTTAAAAAAATAAGGAATCTTTTCATTAATATACCAATCACTGTACCAAAGATAAGCTCATAAATCAAGATATTCGGGCTCTGACATGAGGGATGAGATGGGTTGCCTTTCTCAGGGATATATATATATATATATATATATATATAATTGAAATAATCTTATTACTATTGAGATTTTAAGTGGTTCCTGCATTCATAAAACCAAATGCCAAGGCCAGGCTTGGTTGGTTAGGGCGTCGTTTTCGTTACCGAAAGATAGTGAGTTTGAATCCCGGCTTAAACAATGATCAGTCGTATTCACTAAGGTTGACTGGGTTCGAACTCTAAATTAAAAAAATCTAGATGGTGCTGCCATCTATGAGCTAAAAGTCGCATTTCCACCCTTGTATTAGGGTACTCTGTTCAAAAACGGAAGTTGCTCTGTCTGGCTTCATTCGTCCAGTCCCTGACAAGCAGGCTTGGCTTTGCCAAATGTCATATGTAACAACAAACTAAATACCCT
>JAPDSC010072730.1:0-11222 GCA_026290005.1 Latrodectus geometricus | reverse complement strand
ATAGCCATTATAAAAATATATTGTTATTTCATGTTATTGGTTATAAACAATAATTTTGTTAATAAAAAATGAAATTTCCATTATATACAAAACACAACATACACATATGTATATATAATATTTGAAAAATTAAAAGCATATCGCTAAAAAATTATTTTATCTTTGAATATTAATGATAATATTGGGTATATAATTACATCTTATGAATTATCATACCTCATTTTTTTCCTTAGCTATTATACAAATTTTCTATTTCTTTCCTACTCCTATTTTATTACAAAATGTGGAGTATGAACATTTTTGCTAACCATAATATGTAGAAAATAATCAGATTTTGAATAAGAAAACTAAATACATCGCGTATCCCATCCTTCTAATATTTTTATGAAATTAAATAAAGAAAGGAGCAAATAAAATATTTGTACCTTATAAAATATATTATATTAAAGTAAACACTCTTTTTATATTATTAAATTTATTTTAAATGCTCTTTTTAACCTGTTTTGTTAAAATGCTTGCTTAGATATTTATATAAATTTTTATCGGAAATTATTTTTACTATATTAATGCAATAAAATTCGAATCAATAAATATGTACATTTAATCAATTGAAGGAATATAATGAAATTTAAAGGTGTGCATTGTAGAATTAGTAAATCAATATTATAAACATTTTCACATACTGTTAATAATTTTTGTGTCACTTTCGGGAGAAAACAGTATATGGACTGAAATGCAATATGATATGTTTTTTCAGAATGGTACTTCTGTAAATAACCATCTTTTATAATGGGAATGGTTTCCTTCAGCAATTCTCAGGTATTTGAATTTAAATTTATGTAGAGCTAATTTCAAAAATAACATTGTTTGGCAGGATTAGAGTCTTGTGATACGTATCTGACTATCAATTTAAGCAAATATCGTCAAACAACTTTATTAATTTGGGAGTTACTAAATTCATATCCTCAGCTAACATACCTTTCTCTAATCCATTCTATCAAAGAAACTTATTATATGAATGAGGTGTTAATACCTTTTTTGCACAGTGTTGTTCGGTGAAACAAATATCTTGAAAGAACGCAAGTTATAACCTTTATCATTGAACAACTGATTCCTTAGTTCCTTACTATTTGGTTATTTTACTTTATTATATTTTGAACAACCACCAAGACACTATGAGTAATGTAGCCTTTTTACATGCCACCATAATTTAGTGGTAAGATACCACTCTTCAGAGCAACAGTTCTTGGGTTTGATCTCAACTATTGTTGAACAACAGAAGATGGATATTGCTTTTTTACTTTCTGCATTCACATCTGTTGAGGCTGGAAGTTCTCAAGATTTTCCTTTCCAGACTTTCTTTTTAGTATTGTGGAACGAGTTCACCTGTTTGTATATCATATACAATTCGATATTTCTTACAGACCTGATTGAAACTTTTTATCTTCTTGTGCTTTATACTAAATTTTAAATTAAGTTTGAAAAAATTAACAACTTTCATTAATAAATGCAGTTTTTAAATAGTATTTTGTATGAGACATGTGGAATCAAATTTCCTTTAAACAGGACATTGTTATATTGAGAAATGAACTTTTTTTCTTTATTTTGTAGGATTAGTCGTTATATAAGTAGTCATTTCACCAAAGTTATTTATTAAAATAATTAATTTATATCTCATAATAGATTATTAAGTTTCAATAATGAATGCAGTTAAATTCATTTTAACATGCATTTATTCAGGTACTGTTAAAAATCTGAAATGAAACATTAAATACTTTACAACTTATTCTACGGTGTTGTAAAATGCAATTATGTTACGGTAAATTTCCTAAACTATTCATAAAATATGAAAATTATAAAATTTGTTACATTTACAAGAGCTAGAAAATATTTTAATTTTCAAGATGCATCGAATAAAATGTTTCGAAAATATCTTGACATCTTCTTTAGCATCTATCAAACTTCAGAATATCAAATATGTATTCCAAAACCCCAATTTTATCATTTTTGTAATTTTGGAGCTCTACATTATCTACAAATTAATTTATGTTCCACAGTCTTTTAAAATTAATTCTCCGCTGAATAATTATAATGAATATATGTTTCATATGTTTATAATTTATATAATAACATTATTTTCATTTATCTACATATATGGATAAGTTTTGAAAACTTCAGATCTTTTAAGGTTGCCGAAAAATTATATCATTTTAGTTTTAAAACATACATGGAATAATTTTTATCAACAAAGTATAAAGATTATATATTTGATATGCATATATGTTTCATTCGTCATAGAAATATAAGTGTGTTTTTGAATTTTATAGTAAATAAGCAAACAATATTAAAATAATAATTTTACCTATTTTTGTTATATAATAAGAAAATCCATTTAAATGAAATTCTTTTCATATAGATTAAGATATTGCTTATGTAGACATGTTCACAAGTGTATAAAAAATGGTAATAAATGAGTGCAATTAATCAAACATGTTGTCTATAAAGTACGAAAAATTCACATACCTTTACAAAACCTGTACTGATTTCAAAGTACTTTATAACATATATTATCAGTACTCCATACTTTCTTCATGTCCCCTTAATCATCCTTCATCCGAGATAAAACTTAATTCGTTCGAATAAGATATATGTTTCCAGTCATAGATAGATCATTGACGATGTCAGTAGTTATAATAGAGATGCAAAAAGTGTGCAATTCGGTCAACAATAATATAAATGCAAGCCATAGTCTTCGAGAGCTCATTACCAAAGATGATTTGTTTGACAGTTCACATATAACACTCATTAAAGCTGAAATATTGAATGATATAAGAAATGTTTCTGTTCAATTCAACTTAATAATTCTAAACAGCTTTCGATATTCTCCTTCTTTCAAAGTATTTTCTGGTCAAACTACTGTCTCAGATTTGATACTTTACTAGATACTGAATACTCATGGTTTCTTTGTGAAAATGATAGAGTGGAAGTGTCAAAAGTATATCTTTATCTCGGGTATTCTATGTCACTTCTCTTACATAACAACAATACAGTCAAGCAAGATTTTCTAATCTACAATTATAGCAAAAATAAAAAAAAAATAAAAAACAATTTTGTCAGAACAACTTTTTTACTAGACGCGTGGTAAAAATACTATTTGAGAGTTAATTACTATTTTTCTAAATATGAGAGTTCTGAGCTGATAGGGACATGATGATCCAGTGCCTCCCTTTCAAAGGGATGCACTGGATTGTCATGTGATGGGATCTATTGAAAATATATTTCTACACGTGTATCTTACATTAATACATTCTTATAAGTTCTTAGGATTTTGAATTACATTTGCCTTACCCATTCGATATGATTGTTAAAAATATAAGTAATTACTTACCTTGTGCTAAAAAAACGACATTATCCTTTGCATTAAATTAATAAGTATAGAGAAATTTGTAAACTTAGAGTTTGCTTTATAACAACCACAAAATATACACATAAAAGTTACGAACAAAACAACTTTTTCTATTTAGTTCAAATCATTTTAAAAAAGGCTCTAAGTACTTGAAAGTCATGGCGTCAGTTTTGATCTTAGCTACATTGGAAAAATATAATGAATGACAGCGAATGGTGATGAGTGAAAGAGAATCAAATATGATTAAAAATTGAAAGCAATGAATGAGTCTTACTTTAAATCCTCATCTGTCAAAGTAAACTAACGTCTGGTCTACTAATAAACAGACAGGTAGTCTTTCAACATCTGCCACATTTTGCAAATGGTGATATATAATAAATGTTTAAAAAATAACCTTAGTTACCAACAATTATATTGTCATTTAAACAAATTTAAAGATTTATTTTTGCCAAAAATAAATCATTAAATTTGTTTTAAGTAAGAAACAAGTTTTAAGTTTGATTAAATAGTATTACAAATACATTTTGGAATAAGTATTAATTTCAATAAGTAATATTAATTTGAAAGTAGAAGAATAAGAATTGATACATGTTTCTTCAAAATACATGTAAAAACCTACAAAAATGGCATTTAAATATACTATCTCATTTTGTTTGAAATTTCATCAAACACTAGAATTTAAAGATCTTTGCCATTTTTCTAAATATGAAAACTGTATTTTCATACCTTCTACATTATTTTCATGTTTTTTTTATTCCAAAATGTAAATACTGCAGATATATTTTAATGCAATAATACCTTTTCAGAAACCTTTCAAAATATTTTATTATTAATGCATTTTTACTTATACAAGATACCCAATGAATATCTTTAATGTGAAACATTATTCGTAAATTATCGTCAACTTAATCCAATGTTTTCCTCGAAATAACAAAGAAACGCTATATCTTTTCACGATAAATGAGGTAAATTTAAATCTATAAAAATAGAAAATTGATAAATGATGAAATATGGAAACCAAAACCATTGTTTGCTGATGAAAAATGATTAATTTTACTTATAATTTTCATTATAAAATAGATATTTGTTATAATTATATTTAAAAAAAGAAATGGTAGAATTTCCTAAAATTTTACCTAAATAGAATATATTTCTTATTTTAAAAGTATTATAGTTTAAATACTCTAAAATTTTCGTAAACTTTTGGAAGGGATTAAATGAGGCTTATTCTATCAATCGCTAGGATTAATAAATATCCGAAAGGATGTTTGTTTCGATCTAATTTTTTTTAAATGAAGACACATTTTTAATGAAAAAAAAAAAGATTTTAGGCTACAAATCTCTTTTAAAAAATTTCCTGAAACATAATCTTTGGACAGTTACTAAATAACATCTCATATTGATGTTTTTGAATGAAAAATATTACGCAATGTATGAGATAACACAAATCAATGTATATTATACATGATTAAAATAAAATTTGGAAGGTATATCAAATATAGATACCTAATTATAAGGTTATGCCTAATTATTACAATATAGTGTAGGTGGATTTGGGGAGTGCGAAAGATCAAAGAGGTTGAAAATGTACTAGCGGTCATTAAATAGGGGTCTTCAAATTGGGGAATTGACATACATAGAGCAAAGCTGTTAGAGAACTAATTGTTAATTATTTCTTAGTGATAAAAGTTTCGATGGTAAAAAGCATATTGAAAACAATTTTCTCCATAAAAATATCCTCGAACTGCATAGAACATTTGAAATATTAGTGAAATCATGACTTGCATTAGTAGAAATTCAACTTTCTTCCATTACAATTAAATAATCCTCAGTGACTCGATATTTTAAACCAAAAAAGTACACTTCTAAAATTAACAATAAAATTGCAGTAATGTAAAATGATGTTTACAATATATAAAGACAATATATCAATATATAAAGACATAAGAAAATGATTTACTATTAGGATTTTTAAATGCATCATTTATAATTTTTAAATACTTAAATAATTTTTTTGATACATTTCTAGAAGTAAAGCCTCATTGTATGAAAGCTTCATGAAGAAATATATAAAAAAAGATTTTAATCTTGCACAGAAACTCAAAATCAGCCATCAAAACTAAATTCCTTTCATTCGGAATTAAAAATATTTAACAAATCATCTAATTTTAAATCTAAGTAATCCAAGTCTGACAGGCTATTTTATACTTCTTTTTGAGCTATGTTTTCTTTATTTGGTGTTTTAAAATCCTTGAATGCCTATATTGTTGACAATAAATTCATGTATTGTTCATACAATTATGTATGAGCAATAAATTATATTTTCCGACTGTTCAACTTATTGTATTCATACTGTCCTTTTTTTAGCCAAAGCGTTGAACATTTTAATTATTAACTGCATGTAATTGTCTCACAGCAATAAAACTATGCTTTGTTAAATATTTAATCAATAAACAGGTAAATCCCATGATTCTTATTTCAAAAATTACAATATTTGCAATTTTAAAAAGTAAATCATATACGAAGAATAATTCATATGTCCGATTAAATCAGATAATGCTTCTAGAAAGATATTCTGATTAAGTTAGTAAACAAAATTCGTGAACTTTGCAAAAGTTGTTTAGGAGTGTGGCTCGTGATATTCTAAAATGCCCTTTGTAAAGTCTAAAAAAATCTTTGTCCGGGAAAAACATTTTGAGTGCAAATTTATTTTAAGGTTTCGCTGTCTTTTTTTAACTAAAAATATAAAATTGAGAAGGCTGATAAAATTTTCTGAACATTGCAAGTTAAATATCTTTTTTTCAATGATTTGCTTAAAGTGTTTTACAAAAAATCAAAGAAAATCTCATTTAACAGATGAAATCTCTCAAAATAGAACAAAGTATGAAACAGAAAAAAGAAAGAGAACTTTGAAATGAAATTTTGTAATAATTGAAAATTATTTAAAATTAAAAATTCTTGTCTCTGGAGTTAGGGTATTTCCGAAACTGATTAAATATATTGAACATTTCAAGTTCTATAAATGCATAACTCGCTTTTCAAAGTTTTAATTTGAATTGGATGGTCGTTATACGAACAATTTTGCACGCTATTCCTAATTCAACCGCAAACTTCAGTTTAAAGTGTATCCCGATGAATTACAGAGACACGAAATTAAATATAACTCATAAATTACTGAATGTATTTCTTGAATGTTAGCTGTAAACTTGGTTTCAAGCTATTGAAAGCGCAACTCGAAAGTTTAACTCCCCATATTTAGAAAACTAGTTTTACATTGGCTTAGAAAGCATAATTTTATCGCTTATTTTGTGAAAAGATTTTAAAAACGTATTATTTTTTTATTTCAGTAAAAAATTTCATTTCTTAAATTATTTTTAAACTGATATCACTTAATTTTCAAAAAACAATATGGGTCATAAAAAATTATAGCATTAAGAATTTAAAAAAAAAATCAGATTAAATATAATTTGTTACAATACCTTCTGTAACATACTTCGTTATTACACAATGCATTACATGTAATTATTTTATATTCTTTGCTATATATTTCGCTATATATATTAAATTCTGGTGAAATGTAAAACATGTTTGAGATATTGATTATAACTGAGACAGCAGGTACATTTCGTTACTAAATGTAAATGATAAAAATATTCAACATAACATGTAGTGAAGCAGATGTATGGGTTATTAATATTTTACACAATAGCTAAATAAAAGATTACATTTTTAATCTTCAATATATTAAATTAAGGAAAATGTATTAAATATTATGTATAGTTTATTAAAATAAAGTTGAGTTAATTTTATGTAAATGTATTTCAGAGATAATGGTTATCATTTTAAATGTAATATTATAAATATTTCTCAATAGTTGTTAAGTTGTATAAATATTGCTCATAATTTAAGTACCGAATTATTTTTTATGATTTCTTATTCATAAAAGTTACACAAAAACACTCTATATAAGTAGCTTACCCTAAAAGAGCAATATTTATAGCTTTTTTATATTCATAAATATTTTTACTCTACATTGCATGTACATTTGTCTATTTTTCTCAGTCAATGGAGTAAGCCTACTAACTTTCCCCGTTATATTTTCAATGGAAATCTAGTTTTAAGACAGATTTTTATTTTAAAAAATAGTGGCATTTACTATTATTTATTACAATTACAGTTTAAATGAATATCAAAGCTATACTTAAGATTACCTTATAATGGTGCAGCCATGCTATCCAGCACAAACCAATTCAAGTATGGTAAAAACTCAGTGCACTAAGAAAGTAATTTTACTTTCATAGATTTAGAATTAAATTGAATTGTATAAGTTCGGCTCTTTATCTTAATATCTTTTAAAATGCGAAATTTCTAGGTCAATATAATATGAAAAATGTTAGATAATTATTTTATTTCTTTATTTTATCGGTTTAATATATGTAATATATAACATCACATGTACAGCATACATAGTGATTCAATAAAATAAAACAAATATTTGTGCTTATTTTTGTACCAGTAAAAATATTTATAAAATATTTATCAAATGGAAACAGTTCAAAATAATTGTCTATGCATTTTGCCTACACTAAAGTCTTAAACAATATTATAATATTTGAGATAATTTTTAAATGTTTTTGGAATTGTGATACTTAGTTATCTCCCAAAAATCGTCAACAAGGTAAAAAAAATAAACGCCATTATAAATTACATATCGTTAACTAAAAAAGATGTCTTAAAAAGAATGTTTTTTTTTTTTGTTAATTTATAAGCAATCTTCTTTAGAGACAACTTGCATCATTGTATACTTAATTTCATGGTTTTTGTTATTATAAGACTCTTTCTGTTTTATTTTAATTATTTTTTTCAATTTTAATTAAGTAATTTGATTTGATTATATGAGATTGTGATAATAATCTTCTCTCACAAAATCAAATCAAATAACTTTTTGAAAATAAAAAAAAAATGGTTAAAAAATAATCTTCTCTCAAAGTGTCGTGGTGACCTGGTTGGTTAGAACGTCGTTCTCGTTGCAGGAAGGTAGTGAGTTCGAATCCTGACTAATTCGAAGATCCGTCGTGTTCACTTATGGAGACTAAGGCATGTAAAATCTGTTGTGGTCACAATGTCCTCCAAGTTCTCACATTCCAAATTAATACCTTTGGGAGTTTTAGGAGCCAGGTTTTATCTGACTTTCTAAATCGGAAAACCTTGATGATGCAACCATCTATGAGCCTAAGTCGTACTTCCACAGTCGTGAAGGGGAGCTCTGTTCAAAAAAGGAAGATGCTTATTCTGTGTTCATTCAAACAGTCCTTGACAGGTGAGCTTAGCTTCACCAAGTGTCATAAGTAACATCAACAATCTTCTCTCTTACATTCAAGCATTACAAAGCTAAAAATTATGCAATTACAAAATGTGGAATACTTCAGTCATTATTAATAGATTAAAAAGAGCTTTGAACATTCGAGAGAATTTTAAATATATAAAATAAATTGATTTGTAAAACTTTAATAATTTGACAAATTTTATATCTAGAATATTTCGGAAAACAATAACAGGAATATTTGAAATTCCATTACAGGTATTATTCTAGAATATGCGTTTGAATACTGTTTTGAATATTTAACAATTAATTTTATTTATGCACGTCCTTTACAAGAAAAATGCATGCATTTAAACACTTAAAATACTTTAATTACTTTTTTTTTAATAAATTAACAATTATTTTTATATGTAAAAGTTAATATTCTAATTATTGATTTCAAAATATTATCATTTAAAATATCAAAAGGGAATAAATCGAAGAATTTAAATTTAATATAAAATAATTATAAGTACTAACAACAGTAAATTATAATAGTATTACATTTTTAACAGAAATTTCATTTTTTTACATGCTAAAGCATAATAATTATACATTATTTCAATCATTAAAAATAGTAAAATTATATACAAAGTTGATATAGCATTATCTGTTATGCACATAAAACTATTCTGTGCAAAGTCCACTGAATAAAGTACTTAAATATGACAGACATTGAGATCATTGAGATTAAAATATTTGTTTTATTTTTACTCCATATATTTAACAAAATTTTAAAACTCAAATAACATTCAAAAATATTTACACTATATAATGATGATTATAATTCAATTGCATGCAAATATTGTGAATTTTAACTATAATTTTCTGTAAATATTTACAGCATTTGTTCTCAAGTATCTATATGTACATTTTTTAAGTGCTATATAGACTTTATAATGTATTGTGAGAACACATAACGCCTAAAATTTGATTACATAGTAATAAATTTAAATTAATGCAATAAATATATAAAAATGTATAATCAAACTGTAAGTTGAGTTAATATTACAGACGAAATGTCTTTTAAAATATATTATTGTTAGAATTACTGCCATAGTCCTTTTGTAAGAACTTTTAACGAATAATTTTGTTACAAATTACTTACAACTTAAGCAATTCTTATTTACACTGTCCTTTTAACACAATGTACACAGGAATATATAAATAAGTCTATTATATTTCGTAAATCTCTCTAAATGCTAAACATATAGCTTACACTTTAAGCATATAGCTTACACTTTAAGTTATTTCAACTTTCTCAACCATTAATATTTATGAATATATAATCAGTACATATGTTCTCTAATTATGGGTTTTATTCCAATAATTTAATAGATTGCAAATTCCTTGAAATTAATGCTTTTGTAACTATAGATGAACTGCTAGTATAATGGAGTGTAGATAACAATAGTTATAAATAGTTTTCAAATAGTTAATTCCGTATCTGAAAATGGTAGTAAGGACTCATTTTACCATGGAAATATTGATCTAAATTTCCAATAGCCTATATTTATTTAAGCCATATTATTATATTGTAACACCTAATTCCTTTTTTTTTTTTTTGCATAGCAAATAAAATATATTTCATTGCGTGATATAAAGTATTTTTTTTAAAAAAATATCTAACTATTATCATCGATAAATATCATAAATAAAATACCTATATTACATGAAAAGAAGTTATTATATTATGAAATATATTTATATATATATATAATTTATTTATTTAATGTTAAAATATTATTATGCAAGTTTGTATTAAAAAGTGAGTTTTGAGCTACTTTTTTCAACTCTGTAAATTATATTTTTTCTTAGTATATAAATTTATAAATCAATCTTTTTTCTTTTACCAATTAAATGAATTTTATTAATTACAAATTTTCTTAAAATTTACCTAAATTTTTATAATAATAAAAAAAATAAAAAAAACTTATTATCTTATGACATTTTACGTGAAATTTATGATTGCAGTAGACCAGAATTATAAAATCACTATCTCACGTTTTTAATATTTTAAACAAAAATTTAAAATTTTCCAAGTTTATGTAAATTTAAACAATTAAAAGCCAATCGAATTTCAGTTGTTTACCATTTGATTTAATTTAAAACCAATTAGAATTTAATCATGTAATTTAAGAAAACAAAAAATTTTGCTCTTACTTATAAGAATATTCTCAATTTTACTGAAAACTTTATTAAAACTTTAATTTCAAAATTTCTCAATTTTGCCGAAAACTTCATACGAAGTTCTACTAAGAACTTTTGGAGATAGATTTTTTTTTTTGAAAACATTTGTAGATGAAAACAGAAAATGTTTCAAAAACTATGATATATTACATTTGTGAAAATTTTTTTCCTCAAAATTTTGAATTCTTTAAATATAAAAAAAAATACAGACACACTACAAAATACAGATATATATATATATATATATATATATATATATATATA
>JAPDSC010072726.1:0-20931 GCA_026290005.1 Latrodectus geometricus | reverse complement strand
ATCAATTTATAAATGACTAGATTCAATTATGTTTTTCCTAACAAAAATTATTACGGAAAATATAATTAACTGATTTAAGATTTTTTGTCACTGATTTAAGAGTCTAATAATTACGTAAAATTAAATTATAATTTATATTTCATTAAGGAATTGAATATTTTTACAATCTAATATAAAGATATTAAATTATTAAAACTTCTCGAAAAATGTTTGCCCCAGTAGTTTGTAGCTATTATTTTGAACAATTATTATCTGAATATGCCATTGTGTGTGATAAAAAATATTCTAATTTAATGTGACTAATTCGCATCTCTGAAAATATGCAAATTTCTATGCAATAGTAAATGAATTTATTTTTTTGATTCAGATATTTGAAGAGAGCAAGATGAGGACATTGTTTAAATACTCAATATTTTACATAAAGAAACGTTATTCAACTTCTTTGTTTCTTAAAAGAAATGGTCATTTTTGTGCGCAAAGTTTTTTTCCAAAGTGTTACATTTGAAATTAAACGGATTAGTGCATTGTTTGAATTGTGAAAACAATTGATTTAACTTACGTTTTAGATATTTCTAAGAAACGCCTCAAGTAACATCAAAACATAAAAAAATACAAAGTAAATGTTGACATTTCCCCTGAACTTAAGTTATTTTACGAGCGTGATGTATTTTACAATGATCAATATTTGTTAGATATCTTAGAAATTTTTTAAACATCTATGAAAAACTAAAGGCATTCCTACTTTAAAAATCAATGTATAATATGATTCGACTCTTCTGATTTTTTTCCCTCGTATTGAAAGTCATAATTTAATACAAAACTTTGATTAAATTTGTTCATAAAATGAAATATCTGTAGTTAAGACTATATTTAATATAATTTTTTCCTTACTTTCTAAGAATATTTATGAGCATTTTGCAGCTGTATATATATTTTTCTGAATGAAAGATATTTATTCCGTATAGTGTTAGAAATATTACATTATAATTATTTTATGATTTCAGTTAAAAACTGCACTGCTTAAAAATATGTAAATAAAAATTGCAAAATAGTTAATAATTCTTATTGGAGAAACTGTTATGCATATATTCATTAATTACTAAATTACTTTTTAAAATGTATGCGTGCCATTGTTGGCAATATTATAATTTATATTTTCACATCAAAATAAAATTAATAAAACAAATAAAATCAAGAACATTACAACTTTATGTTGGTTTATAGTTTATCATATATAATTTTTCTCTTATTAAACATCAAATAATAAAATGTACAATAAACTTAACTTTGAAATAGAAAAAATATTATTACCATTAAAAGTTTTAGACGTCAGTTTACTTTATAAAATAAATTATGCAAATTTACTTTCTCTCATGCAACCAAGTTTTTCGTGTTTATTATTTTATCTGCATCCCTATCATCAAGAATTAATTAATAAGTCATATCTTAATTTTCAATACAAATTTTTAAGACAATACTTTATATGTAGTGCATTCTCAAAGAAAAAATTAGTTTAAAAGTGTCCTGATGTGTTTTAGAAACTGAGAAGCTTTTAAAAGTTCATTTTTAAAGAATTACAAGTAATATACTTTGTTGGATTTCGAAAAATAAATATAATTTTTAAAACAAATGTCATCTTGTAAAATATTTGACTGAATTTGAAATCAAGGCATAATTAAAGATATTAAGATTCACCTTGTTTATCAATTTTTGTTACTTATCAATTTTTTATTAATTTGAGATACTTGATCTACATTTCTTCTACATACCTACGATATCTACATTTCTTCTTTTTTTCAAATTTAACAACATTTGTAAAACTTTCTGAGAAAAGTTTTGATTTTTTTAAACTTTTATTTCTACTATGTTGTTTCTTATTAACCAAATTATAGAAATATAAACTCTTTATTTACAAACAAAATAATATATAGTGTACTTCTATTTTATTATATGAATAAAATATTACATCAATTACGAGTGAAAAAGAAGTAGTATACGTTATGAACTCAATGTTTATAATTTGGATTTGGAATAAATTAAATACTTTGTCTAAGCAAAAGGAAAACAAAAAATGTGTGAATTTTAAAACAAATTTCTTATCTTTTATAGATGGATTCTTCATCTCTTTAAAACATTCTTTAATTATTAATGAAATTAATAAAATATTTTTAACTTATTTCCTTATAAACTAATTATTATTGGCCCTTTGAATTTTAAAACATTGCATTCAAACTAAAATGAACCTCAAATTTGATAATTATAAACGTAAACAAAAAATTAAGTGGTTAAATTTATGCCTCAATTTCAAATTTGATAGTTACTATCATGGCAAAGTACAACAAAACTTATGATTATTACAATGAATAACTCTGTTTAATTTATAAAAGCTATTCGTACGATTAATTGTTTTATATAAATTAAGCAGTATTAATGTTGTTTGCTTGACCTCAATTAAATTACATTCCCAGAGATTAGATTTCGGAATTTCTCTGTTTAAAACTATATTCTTGAATAAGAGACTGAAAAGAACTGGAAACTTAGAAATTAAAAAGAAACTGAAAATTGGAAGCTGTTGAGCCTTCAATTTCCATTTTCTTTTTAACTTTATAATTTTCTGAGTAATGAAACAATATAGAAGGATAAATAATTACTATAGATTAAATTATGCAAACTTGAGATAAAATTACTAGAAAAGAAACAGGAAAATTTGTTTCCTATCAGAATAATTCCATGCTCATTAAATTAAAATTTACAATACAATGTTTTCAATGCTTCAGAATTTATTATTGACCAATATACAAAAGAATACAATATGTGTAGGGGAAATAGGTAACTTCAATTTTTCGAAACTCCGAAAAACTATTCTGAAACATTGCTCATTAACTCTTTAGACATCTTTTATTATTTTGAATTATTTCTTAACTTAATTTATTGATTTATTTTCCTTTTAGTATGCAATAAGATATTTGAAGCTATGTTCCTCAATTAAAAATTAATATGCTTGTTGTACCAAATTTTATATATTAGAAAAATTTTAACATGTTAAATCAAATGCAGTTCTTCAGAATATTTTGAAGTTAATTTTATTAGACACAAATTGTATATCTGTTTATTTTTATAATTTATTGATGCGTTTTTGAAGCTGAAAACTTTTAATTACACAGAAACTGCCAGATCGAAGCTTAACAAATATCTTTTAAAAAATATTATGCAAATTTTATGCTTTACAAAATTTATATTGAGATTGTCTCCTATATAAATCACTTTTATGAAATAAGAAGTGTTTTTATAATTATTCATTTCTTGGGAGAGAGCTTGCATAATGATTTAAAAATAATAAATCTAACATTGTAACGGACATAGTAACAGCGCAACGGACCTAATAACAGCGCCCCCTCGCGGAGAACTAAGGAAGTCGAAGGCAGTCTGACAAAAGCAACAGGAGAGACAGGACGTCTCTTAAATGTGCCCACGAGTGTTACAATGTATATCAATGTTAACTGTTTTGTGTTGTGTGTGGTGTGTTGTAATGTAGGCTAATAAAAATAGTTTATGTACGATGACGAGCTTCATAATTCTGCAACATAAAGAAATTCACCACAAAAAAATTGGCGCCCAACTCGCGGCTTGTTTTGTTTGGCTCAGGTTTTAAGCCTAATCCTAGGTGCTGAAAACCGTCTAAGTGATAGGCACTGGAAAGTCCTTATCTTCATTAGCGGATTACTTCAAAGATAAGTAGATTTGTTTTGTTTTGATTTTAAATATCAAAGTGTACATTTTAATCTTTGCCACCCTGGCAGTAAAAGAAAATAATTCAGAAGTTATTCAGAATTTATATAATTATAAAATAGTTATTCAGAACATCTAGTTATTCAGAACATCTAGTTATTCAGAACATCTAGTTATTCAGAATTTATTAGTTGAAAATATTGCTGCCTCAAATATATTTATTATTTGATCTGATGTAAATGCACGAAAAAGAACTGTTTCGATTTATGTTATTTTGTATGACTCATGTTCGTATTCCTCTTAGTTGCTTTCCAAGCGAATGGTATTAACGAAAACAAAATTGAGTATTATTTCTTTCAATTAGATTTTTATTCTTTGTTTATTTTTGGTGTCTTATCATATAAATTTTTTTTTTAAAAGGAAATAGCAGCGGTGAAGATATTAGAATTTATTCTTTGTATTTCTTGTAAATTGCATATATTTTAATGATATTTTGAACAGTATATAATGTGTCGAAAGCATTTAATATCTAGGAAATGTAATAAAATATTTCAGAATATTTAAATATTTAAAGAGTATTAAGCAAGTGTTCTTTTATATTTAATGCAAATGTTAATGTTTCATTGAATTTTTCTTGCAGTAAAGTGTTGCTATTTTGTATCTTTATTAGAATATTAATAGTTAATTTGTATATTGTGAAATATTATTGAAATTCAGGTTCATAGGACTCTAAAATACCAAGTAATATTAGCATTTTTAGGACATTGTTTTCTTTAAATAAAAATGGCATCATATTTGGGAAAAGGACGTAAAGAAGATCTCAGGCTTCTTGCACAAGAAATGGGGTTAGACGGGGCAGACGGTCTAAAGGTCCTAGAATTAAAAGATTTGATCATAAAGTCACCAAACTATGATGAGGACTTAGTAAAGAATATGTTAACTAATATCATCGAAGAACGAATCCAAAAGGAGAAATTAGATGAAGAAGCTGCTAATGCTAGCAAACTTGACAAGGAGAGAGCTTTTGAATTGGAACGTCTGAAACTACAACTTGAAAGCCAAAGGATCATCCAAAATACTGCAACAACTTCTAATGTAGTAAACAATCCACCAAAATTGGACCTACAAGGAATCCTCCCTCGATTCAATCCTGAAGAAGGTGACATGGCGATGTTTCTTAATCTTTTTGAACGCCAGCTGAAGTTTCTGAAAGTTCCTGAAGAAACTTGGGTTCCCTATTTGATTGGACGATTGCCAGCTGACGTAGGAAGGCTTATAGCCCAAGAACCAGAGGAAGAATTTAATGATTACAAGAAAGTGAAGATTATGCTTTTAAGAAGATTCAAATTGACTGCAGACAAGTATAGGCAATTGTTTTCAATGCATCGCAAAACTTCTGATCACAATTGGCGTGATTATTATTTTGAATTATCAAGTTATTTTGAGGGTTGGTTGTCTGAACTTCAAATTAAGGATTTTCAGCAGCTGAAAGAACTTATGATAGCTGATCAAATCAAGAAAAGAGTGCCTCAAGAAGTAAAAGAGCATCTTATTGATTTATGGCCTGATTTAAACTCACCCCTTGAGTTAGTAGAGAAGTTGGATACTTATGATTCCCTACACATTAATCAAAAGAAGAACCTAGCTTCCTCCAATACAAGAAAACCTCCAAATACTCGACATGAAGATTCAAAACTAATGTTCAATAATAAGACATTTCGCTCTGAAAAAGTTAATAGGTCCAAGCCAATTAACAACTCTGAGAAACCAACGTTGACCTGCTATGGTTGTGGAAGACCAGGTTTCATTAAAACGAAATGTCCAACTTGTAATCCTTCTGCAAGTTTAGGTTCTACTCATTTCGACAAAATAGAAATTCATTCTTTACATACCCCTACTCAGAATTCTATTATTAACCTAACGATAAATGGCATATCGGGAACAGCATGTGCTGATAGTGGTGCAACCCATTCCATTGCTGGTGAAAGATTATATCAAATCCTTAAAGAAGAAGGATCTAAATTTGAGAAATCCTGTCTCACCATGACACTTGCTGACGGTACCCAGAAAGTGAGAGACGTTTACACAACCTGTGTAACTGTCGGACTTGAAGGTCGACATTTCTCATTGACCTTGATGGCTCTCCCAGATGCTAAAAGGAATCGTACCCTGCTTGGTACGGATTTTCTTGAGAAAACTGGCATAGTACTAAATCTTCGAGATCGAACTTGGTACTTTGATGATAACCCAAAGAAACGGTTCCAGTTTGCTGAAACTCTATTAGCCCAATCCTGCGACTTGAATGAAACTGCTACCCTAGCAAGCCCTCACCTACTTCGTTCAGACGAAGGTGAACAGTTAACTGAAAACCAACGCAAGCAAATGAATTCCCTCATTTCTCAGTATGAAAATTGCTTCCGTCCAGGGGGAGACCCGACACCTTTCATCGAACATCGAATTGACACTGGTGATGCTCCTCCAGTAGCTACTACGCCTTATCAACTTTCACCTGCCCGGAAAGACATCCTAAAGAAAGAGATCGAAGCACTTCTTGCTTCAGGTGTGATAGAAGAATGCGAATCACCGTATGCTTCACCCGTGGTTCTTATTCCGAAACCAAATGGAGAATTTCGTCTTTGCATTGACTATAGGAAACTAAATGCTGTTACCAAGTCAGATCAATACCCGTTACCACGAATGGACGATCTTTTACAAAGTGCAAAGCAAACTGCTTACATGTCGACAATAGATCTAAAATCAGGATACCACCAAATAAAAATGTATCCACCAGATAAAGACAAAACAGCCTTTGTTTGCCCCTTTGGTGTTTACAGATTCACCAGAATGCCTTTTGGATTGAAAACGGCACCAGCCACTTTCCAAAGACTTATGGACCTTTTCTGCAATGGATTAAAGGTTAATACTTTAACATACTTGGATGATATTATTGCTATGTCTTCAACTTTCGAAGGACACCTAGAAGATTTGAAAGCTGTATTTGAACGACTCCAAAAGTTCAAATTGCATGCTAATCGTGCAAAATGCCATTTTGCTTGCTCGAAAGTCAAATATCTGGGACATTACATCACAAGTTCTGGAATAGAAGTAGACCCTGCTAAAGTGACAGCCATTGTCCAAATTCCCTCACCAAAGAATGTAAAGCAGTTACAGAGTTTTCTTCAAACATGTAGCTGGTATCGTCGTTACATTCCTAATTTCGCAGAGATCTCAAGGCCGTTGAGTAACCTTACTAAGAAGCGCTCCACTTGGAAGTGGGAACAGGAAGAACAAGCGGCTTTTGAATGTTTGAAAAAACACTTGATTTCACCCCCTGTGTTGAAACAAGTAGATGAGACCAAACCTTTTATTCTCAGAACGGACGCTTCAAATTACGCACTGGGTGCAATGCTAACTCAAGGACAAGGCCCTGAAGAACATCCAATCGAGTATGCTAGCCGCCTGCTAACATCAGCCGAAAGGAATTATACGACCACAGAACGTGAAGCCTTGGCAGTTATATGGTCTTTGGAAAAGTTCCGAGGTTACATCGAAGGATCTCCAATAACAGTTATAACTGATCATCAGCCCTTAAGATGGTTACTAAGTCTCAAATCACCTACTGGTCGCCTTGCAAGGTGGGCGTTACAAATCCAATCGTATGATTTAAAGGTAGAATACATTACAGGAAAAGCTAATGTAGTAGCCGACATGCTATCCAGACCTGTGTGCAAGCATGAAGAAACAACCTGTAATCTATGCACTGTTGTCGTTGACTTACCATCACGAAGTGCACGTGACATCAGAACTGAACAACTAAATGACCCAGACATAAAGAAGATAATTGATTGTTTCGAAAGTGGAACAAAAGATGAAAATTACATGAATTGGACCAACCGAGGATACATCATGTCTCAGGGAGTTTTATATCGTTACGCTCCAGAATCTGACTCGGAAGAGGCCCAACTGGTAGTCCCTGTTCAGGAACGAGAAAGAATCTTAAAAGAGTATCACGATTCCCCATATGCCGGACATTATGGTGCAGAACGCACTTTCTACAAAATTGCCTCTCGTTATTATTTCCCTGGAATGCGTTCATACATAACTCAATACATAAAAAACTGTGCTGATTGTAATCGGTATAAACCTTCGAACCAGAAACCAGCTGGACTTCTGAGGACTCCGGTGTACTCTCAACGATTCGAAACACTTTCCATCGATTTGTTCGGACCTTTGCCTGAAAGTCCCAATGGAAAGAAATGGATTTTCATTGTGGAAGATTGCTGTACTAGATGGGTTGAGCTGTTTGCTCTCACCCAAGCCACAGCGAAAGAATGTGCAGTAACTTTGTTAGAAGAAGTAATATTACGATATGGTCTACCCAGGCGACTGATTAGTGACCATGGTTCACAGTTTGTGGGAGCAGTGATGCAACAACTATGTTACCTATTGCAAATTGATCAAGCTGTAATACCTGTATACCACCCACAGGCCAACCCTGTTGAGCGAAAAAATCGGGATTTGAAGCCAAGACTCGCAATCTTAGTTCAAGATCGACACGATCAATGGGAAGATAAGCTTCCAGTAATAAGGTTCGCCATGAACAGTGCTAAGTGTGATACAACAGGAGAAACTGCTGCTTACCTACAATTCGGTCGAGAAATGAGAACAATCGATGATGTGACAAACGACTTCAGAGCTATTGTAAACAACGAAAATTTTGTTCCCGAAATCACCCCATACTTAAAAAGACTGGCTAATATTTCTGCTGAAATAAGAGAAAGAGTAGAAATGAAACAAGATGAAAGGAAGGTTTATGCAGATAAGCGACGCCGTAAAGCCGTTCAGTTTAAACCTGGTGATAAAGTTTGGGTAACTCTGCATCCCCTTAGCAATGCTGCTCGTAAGAAAACAGCTAAATTCATGCCAAAAAGAGACGGACAGTACGTTGTGGTAACCCAACGTTCTCCGACAACGTATGAAGTGGCCCATCCTGATAATCCTGAAGAGATTCTGGGACCCTACCACACGTCTGCCCTTCGTCTTTGCAGTGACAATGAGGCGACCCCAATTATGCCTCTGCGAAAACGTGGTCGTCCAAAGAACCCTAACTCAAATTATGCCTTGCTGGTTCCTGATCGAGGACGAATTTACGGAACCAGAGGGGGAGTCTGTAACGGACATAGTAACAGCGCAACGGACCTAATAACAGCGCCCCCTCGCGGAGAACTAAGGAAGTCGAAGGCAGTCTGACAAAAGCAACAGGAGAGACAGGACGTCTCTTAAATGTGCCCACGAGTGTTACAATGTATATCAATGTTAACTGTTTTGTGTTGTGTGTGGTGTGTTGTAATGTAGGCTAATAAAAATAGTTTATGTACGATGACGAGCTTCATAATTCTGCAACATAAAGAAATTCACCACAACATTATTTTATTTATATACTTCAATTATTTTATTTATGAAAAAAAGATTCAAATAACTATAATATCGATTATTCATTATAGTTAAACATTTTACTTAAATATTAAATGAAAAATATGCAAACTATCTCTAACAATTTCCATCTGCCTTTCTTAATCTTTTCTTAAATTCGAATAAAAGTAACATGAAAAATATTCATTTTTCATGGATAAAATAAAGTAATAACCGCATAAGAGTATGTATGATTCATATAAAAATAAAGAAATAATCTGTTTGTTATTATCAATAAACAATATGTCTAGCCTAAATATTTGTCCTATAATATAATGGAGATTTTTGTGAATATTTGGCATGAACTTTATTCACCAATCTTAATTATTTACATTTCTTTGATATAAATTTTAATTTAGGGAAACATTTTCAATGTAACTGCTCAAAAATATGTGTAATGCATAGCTAAAAGAAATAAATACATAATACTATAAAAGATTTTACACACAAAAATTACATCAGAAATACAACATTAATTACTGTTTGTATAAAATAAAACAAAAATACATATAAATTATAACAAAATACTTACAAAAATGTTACAATTCCAAACATCAGTAAAAATTAAATAATAAAAACAAAATAAGATAAACGTGATAAAGCTCATTTTTTTTTCAAATATTCCTATTTCTAGAAAATTATATTGAATCTGCAACATGCATTAATGGAAAACTTATTTTTGTTTAATTTGTCAATTGCAATTTTAAATTCCATGAAACATATTCTGTTACTATGTTTTTATATTTAATTTATGATAAGAATTAAGAACAAATATTTTTATAGAACTTACCAAACTAACATTATCAATTGATATTTCTATAAGCATCCTTTTCTAAGGAATTAGGTTACTTTGTTAAGATTTAACTATTAATTGAACAGTGATAAAATATTAAAAGATTTTATTTCAATGTAGTTTGACCAAAAATAGATTGTCAGTATTCATTGAAAATAAATATTAATATATTGACAGAAACTGTTATTTACATTATTATAATTTATTAAAATCACTTGTCTTATAATTCAAAATATTATATAATTGCTTCTCAGTTTTAAATTTTTGTATTACTAATCATTTTTCATTTCATGTATGAGTAAAGTGCTGAAAGTTTAATAATTTAATTTTAAAAAAAATAATAAAACATTTTTTTCTGATTTAAAACTTCTTATTTAAAAAAGAAGAATTATTATTTAGACGCTTTACTACTAATACAATTTATTCATATACATTATATTTTATAAAAATACTCTTATGCGTAATTTTTTCTTATTATATCTGATTTCAAAAATGGTTACATGTTAAATTTTTAATTAAAATCTAACCATATCAAGTTTGTTGCACAATATTTAACATCTTTATAGCTACTAAACTAAAATATTGCTTATTATTGTAATATATTAAACGTTTTTGGGAAGTTAAATAGTTTAATTTTAACTGTAACCTGAATTATTTGTGACAAAATATAAGATTACATGGAAAATACCTCGCATTTGTTTTTACTAAGCAAATCAAAAATGTTCTTATTAAATCTTATCATCAACATTCTAGTATTTTGAACAAGAATTTCATATTTATTTATAAAACATAGCCAAAACTAAAAGTAAAAGAAAATTAGTTCCTTCATAGAATAAAGGCAATAACTTACAAAGCATTTTTTTAATATGAACTTATTGTCTTTATAGAATAAAGTAAAAATAATAACTCTGAGCATTTATCTTCGGGTTATGATTACTTTAATTTTAGTAATTTATTATGTACTATGTTATATTAAAATAAAGAAAAAAATCTAAGCACTAGATGAGTTCAATGAAAAATAATAAAATTTCTTTGAAACATATTTACATTAGAGACAGCTTATTTTGTATTTCTTTCGATATTAAAATGCTTATACTTATTTTTAAATGTTAAAAGATGGCATTTATTTCTTTGAAGCATGTTTGTTGAAATGATTTGAAAAAGAAACTATGAGAGGGAATAAACACTTACTACGATAATAAAAAAAAGTTTAACTCTGCTAATAAGCATACAATAAATATGTTCAAAATAAAAACGATACATCAAATTCTTGTCATGAAAATTTTATAATCATTGCTACTTTCTTTTTTTTTTACAAGTTTATTGTAATTTTCTTATGAATTAATTATGAGTAGTTTTACGTAAGGAATTGCTATTCTATTTTATTTAATTTTTACTAGCATTTTATTACTAATGAGCAAAATGTTCAATTAACTGCTTTAACATAAACTGAAAACCAAATGAATTAAAGAAAGCTGAAGTTATGAAAATGTTGAGCAATGTGCAAACTTGGAATTAACTTGTAATTATTTTAATTAAAAGTTTTAACAGTATAAAAGGTACTGATCAAGTTATCAGTATTAGTCTAAAACAAAATTTTTAAGATTACAGACCCAAGCCCATTGGATAGCTAAGAAAGCATTGAACAAGTTCATCATAAGTAATTCAATTGCTTTCCAATGTACTTACAATGATTCCATAAATATTGTTCCACAGAACTATTACACAGATTATATTAATATACAGATTTACGAAATTATTCAAGAAACATTTAATTTACGCTTTTTTAAAATATATTATCTATTTTAATATCTTTAACTAAATTAAAATATTAAAAATGTTCACATACTTTGCATTTATTAATTTAAAAGCAATAGCTCATTTTATTATCAATATAACATTTTAAGAATTTTCAATATTCTCTTATTTCTGTATAATTATATAACTATTTTCTATAGGCTATTAAGTATACAAACTTTTCTTGATCAGAATTCAAGTTATTTAAATTGGCTTTATGGATAATCAGAAATGTTGTTGCAATATTCTTTTAAAAATCACTCATTATATAACAATACATTAAAACATAATACATTAAATTTGAAGCAAGCTTAATCACTTTTATTACTATTTTTCTATGTAGACAGATATATTAGTCTAAAAATTAAATCTGGATTTTAAATGTTATTTAATACTGATACTATGATTATACTGTGAAATAAGTTCAGTGATATAATTTGTAACAATAGATATTAACAATTAATTCTAGCAAGTTTCTGTTTACCTCTCCCTGACACACAAAACAATAGGTTCTTTGGAATTTTATTGGAGTTCAAAAGACGGTCGTCGTTTATATTGTTTTGAAAAGTAAATAGATAATTTTGTTTAAAAGATGTATATTTCTTCATAAACATGTCTAAACTATGTTACCAAAAAAAAAAACGATAAATTTGTTTTTCCATGTAAGGCGTAAAATGGTTAGCGAGATAAATTGGAAGAAAAAATGAATTGGAATATATATGTATGCAACATTTAAATGAATATCATGAAAACTTATTTTTTTATAAAATTTTTACTTAAATTAGCCTATTTTTTTAGTTTATCTCTAAAAATTTAGTAAAAAATAACATTTTGTTATAAAATATTTTTTTAAGTTTACTGTAAATAAAACATCTTTTGTTTACTCAGAAATGAATTTGTCTAATTTACTGGAAAACCTGTTCCGTTATGAAAAATATCTCTTGTTCATAATTATTTACTACAAGATTTACTATTAATACTAAATAGACTTACTTTTGATCTACAGGTTTTATAAAAAAAGCATAACTCGAATTTTATACAATAATGTGCATTATTCTTATGTATTAACTACCTTTATGTTATGCATTAGCTTATACATTAAGTTGATAATACATGTGGTTAAAATATTTCTTTTTATTCTTTTCAATTTATTAATAAAAGTAGCAGTAATTACTGCTACTTTTATAAATAAAAATTTCTCTTCCTTTTGTAAAAAACATTTAGACTGAAATGTTTTTAATAAAAAAATGTTTCCGATAAATAACTATTTTTTTAAACCAATCATAGAAAAGCAATGCCCTAAATGTGGTAAAATATTCAAGTCTAAATACATAATTTTAATTAACATATGGAAAGCCACAAAAATTTGTAATGATAAATAATGGTAGTGATTATTGTAGAATAAAATAGATATCTACACCCATATTTTTCTTTTCCACGACCTAAATGAAATGCTTCTTGTTTCTTTTATTTAATTTTTTATATGTCAGTAACTTTAAATTAATTAACATTCATATTCGGGGATATAGTTAATAACATTATTCATTTGTATAATATGAAAATTATTTTAGCTTACTAATTTAATGACATGTACTTATGGTTTTCAGATGTTTAGAAAAATAAATGAAAGTATATCATACATCTTAAGCATTCTGTTTATTATACAAACAGTCTAATTACAATAAACTAAATAAATAATTAAAATGAAAGCATTTTCCATAGCAATAAAAATAAATAAATAAATAATTAAAAAAATAAAATTTTTACAAAGCACCACTGTTCTCCAGAAATTTATGGTGATAAGAATTTTTATCATAGTTCTTTTAACGATGTTGCTGTTTCTGGAAACAATTGTAATATTTAATTTCTATGGCTACATAAATATATTTAATCATTGGTAGAGTCACGATGTCTTTAGTGAAATAAAGCAATTCACTGTTTTCTAAAAGTAAACAACAGCATTCAAGATATAAAGATAAATTTAAATATTATTTCAATCCCTCACCAAATACGTTTATAAATTAAGAAAATTTTAATCATAAAATGTTAAAACCTTATTCTTAAATTTGTCACAGCTAATTAAAAATTACTTAATATATATTTAATTTCTTTTTATATGAGAAAATTATAATTTACACAATAATGCATTTAAAAACTTATAAATTTTGAAAACTATAAAATCACTGATGAAAGCATATGTGACCAACATAGAATAACAGGTGAGATAAACGATTCAAACAATCTTATGATAAATTTTGCTCTGATTTTCAAGGGAAGAAATGATATTTTCTTTCAAGCTTCTTCAAAGTATCAAGTCATATGTATAGTTATGACAAAAATAAAATAGTTTTGAATCCTCATGACATTACTTGTCATGAAGTGGGCCCTTAAAATGCACTGTAACGTCGCTTGTTCATTCATTGTCCGCAAAATTTTAAAAATTTGCATTTTCCGCCAAAGCATGTATGCATATTAATTTATGTTCATTTTGCATTACTTTTTCATGATGCGTCAATCTTTTGTCTTAGACCATATTTAAAATTTATTTAAATTTCCAAAATTACCATTGTAAGGAAATTATGATGGGACTATTATTCTACACTAGGAGTTATGGTCTTAACATGACCTGTAACAGGCTATCAAAATTAACAAACTCGATGTTCTATTCTGGTATTGTTAGGAAAGCAAATCCTGCTAACCAAATATACAGTTCCGAGCTCTCCTACAGCAATTTGAATTTGTTTCCAGATTAGATAATAATTTGGGAGCAAGTGCAAAAGTATAATCAATGACCATTTTTATTTTATAATGTTTATAACGAAAATGTAAGTTTAATTTCTAATTCTCTGAATACAGTTATATTTTAAATAAAACGAAACTAATCCTAATATTTTATAAGATAAAAAATTAAAGAAGTTATATCTGCATTTATATAAGGTAACATGGCAGTAAATATTTAAATTATATAATTATGTATTAATATGCTTTACAGTATATTTTGAAAACAATCTTTTTCCAAGAAATGCACAGATACATAAAGATACAGAAAATCAATACTAGTAGAATGCCTCCCTCATATTCTTTTAATTTTACTTTCGACTGTGATTGATTTTCTGTCTTAGATAACAGTAATAACTTTAAAAAAATTTACTATTTACCACTTCGTTCTTTGAGAGTTATAGATTAATTGTAAAAATTTTTTCTGTAAATAAATGGTAACAAAATTATTAACATTCTGAAAGAGATTATAACATTCATTGTGTGTGGAGAAAATCCTTTTTAGATTAAATGCAGGAATTCATCAAAAATATAATAAAATAAAAAATAATAAGTTTTTTTTTTAATTTCTATGTTTAATATTTCATTGTTAGATATGCCTTCTTAAATATAAAATAAATAATAACATTTTTTGAACTATAATATTAACTGCTAAATTCAACTAACTAAAGTAACAATATTAATAAAAGCATACATTTTAAAGAGGAGTAGTAATTCATAAATTAAAAAACTATGTTTTAGGTAGTAAAATTTTTCATTATTTATGTTGTTGGATTTGGATATTTACGTATCATATGCAATATGTCAAAGAGAAAATAAAGGATATTAATTATATTTTTAATACACTCAAATTCAAAAGGCCATACACATTTAGAAATAATTGAAGCTGAAATACAAAATCTAACAATGATATTAGCCTTAGGAATTAGTTATACAAATCAAATGGTCTTCTAAAGTGTAACACATATTCAAAAATAATTAAAAATAAGTCATACTTTTAAACTTGGATAAATTATATTTCTAAAAAATTTCATGAATTGAAATTTTGAAGGTTACACTGCGTGATTAAAAAACATTTGAACAACATTATGCTAATAGTATTTATTGTAATTTAATTTTTTATGCACAATTTTTAAAAAAAATGCATTTAAATTTTTTGTAATTTAAATTTTGATTATGAACACAAAATATTGTAGTCAATATTAATATTTTTAAAACCACTATTAATGTACTATGTAAGAAAATTTAAAAAAATTGGTCATATATTAATAATTGAAGCACTTTATGCAAATATCAAAAGAAGAATATTTTAGATATATTTTTGCGTTTTTCAATTTTTTGAGTTAAATAAATAATAATGAATAATAACTGGAATAAAATTAAAAAATGATTGTTAGTTTTCCCATTATTTTTAAAGTTGTTTTCATTATTACTGACGATAAAGGCATATATAAATATTTCTATACATTAGGTACTTACATATGTCATTCATACGTGTGTATTCAAGACGCAGCATTTAAATTAATAGCAGTAATTACAAATTTCTTTTTATTTTCTCATATATAATTATAATTTTCATTATATCAAACTAATATTATATAAGAATGCCTTAAAAATGTAAACCATTTAATAAGAATCCTGTGTTAAATTATTAACATTTATCCTAAATTAGAGATATGAATAGTAGCGAAAAGAAAACAATTTAAGTATTTGCACCGAAAAACGATTATAAGCAAATTCTTTTGAAAAAGAATCATTATTGAATTGAGTCGCGTCATCTTTTATTAAATGAGTTACAAGTAATTTCCTTTTTTTGTATACATGCATTCCTGTTATGTAGGTTGTTTCCTAATTGCGAAAAATAATAAGAAAATTCTTCTAGAAACATTTTTTCCTTAGCAGTGATTTCGGAATGTTAGAGAAATGTAACAACAATTTGCTACTGGAGAACAAAGAGAAAAATAGTTTGCACAAAAGTAACTAACTCCTGTAAAATAATATCATAGAAAAACATATTTTACTTATTAAATTCAAAAGTAACCAATTTTTAATTTACTATAATTTATATAAAAGGATTGATATGAGCAAAAAATAAACTGATACACATTAAATTAAATATTTGTAAAAAGAAATTATTGTAACTTGCAATTATATACATTTTAAAATTACAATATTCAAATATATTTAACATAAGTAAATATTATAATACTTCATATATTTCATAAATTTGTAAGCTGATATTAAATTACCAATTAATGCTATGGCTGTTTGAGGCACAGTTTGTGTCATAAATCTAGAGAATAATCTAATATATATAAACTTCTTAATTATCCACACATAAATATCATTCTGAATTAATTGAAATTTGTGTTAGCTTCAAACATTTGAACACCAAGTCTGCAGCTGATAAGTCAGTGCTGTATCTTTGATACAACTGTTCATGTGTTCGAATCTCACTTTGGGAATCGATGTGTGTGTGTATTTCAGTTTAAATTGGTTATACATCTCTAATTATTCCTCTTGTGTAAAAATTAACAACTGAGGGACAAACAAGCAATTACTATACTGTTATTTTTAACTATTTCTAATTACCATAATAGTAAAATATTTTTTTCGGAATACAAGATACGGGGTACCATTCCAGCCACTATTGAACAATGGGAGACAGATATCATGCTTCAACCTTCCACATGAATATTTGAAGTCCATGCAAAATGCAGAATATCTGTTGCATGCATGTCACCTGGATGCTAATAAATTATCCGGGTTTCCTCCCTTGTGTCTCTTAAATATGACCCACTATATCTATGAAAAGTTCTCATGGAAGTGAATTTATACGAAGAATATCAAAAGGATTTATAACGCCTTTGTTACATTTTATGCGATTAGATTGCACACAACGCAGTGTAAAAACTGTTATACCTCGATCAGTTAAACTATCATTGTTAAACCTCTAATAGCAAACTACTCTTCTTGCTTTGCTGATCAGAGCAGTCAAGATATTCAGGGAGTGCATTCTTGGCTATATTGTTTAATAAAGAAATTTACTAATTTTACTCAAATAATTTTGAAATTATAAAATTTTTAAAGGAAGTTGACACTGTCTTGTGTGTGATCTAATGACATAAAATGTATCAAAGGTGTTAGAAATTCTAAATTATATTTCATAATACATTACATAACTACATTTATACTGTTTTTTTTATAATATTAAACCTATATTATAGATTTCTCTTCGCAATTAATTACTTATTTTTATTTTTTTTATCAAAGAAACGTTAAGAGATTAAGAAATAGTTATAAGCACTTTTTCAATCATTTAATTCAATAAATTTTCTATTCAAAATTTGATCCTGAATATTAAATGAATTTTCATTTGCAATTAAATTCGTAATACAAATTTTATATATAAATATTATTACCATGATTCCTCAATGAATTATACAAAACATAAATTACATGTAAATATGTGATAATCATCTAACAGTTAAGGATGAGGTTAAAGAATAATGATTGTCAACTTATTAAAGAGTAAAATTTTATTTTTCTCATGAAAATAAAAAAACTATAATTTAATAAAACAATGAAACATGTTTAGCTCATTTCAAAATTCAGCAATCAGTATATACTAGAATATAAAGATTATATATTCTAGTAAGCAGAATTAATCAATAATATGCAATAAAATATCATTGTAAAAAATAAAGAGTAGTTAATCGGAAAATTAAAGTTGCCTGTCATTTTTAAGAGATTGCAATGATAGAAACAATTCTGTTGTAACTATGTTGTATATTCATAAATTTCATGGTGAATGCCATGAAATAAATTTTCTTTCTGGAATACCAAAGATATCTCTAAGAAAAAGATTGTGTTCATTGCGTTCACATCTAAATGACTTGTTTTGCCTATAAAAGAAAAATTATAGCATGCCTCATTGAGTTATTATGGGCTTAACAGCAAAGTACTTAATCCTCAAACAGCTATAAACAAGCAAGAATCGTATCACTTTCACACTAATCACATATGTTTTGTATAAAGCATTATGTATGTTTAAGTAACCGCCAAAAGAAATGTGATTCTCCTAACAGTTCTTATGAATGTTTTTGTGAATTAACGTTAAGATATCTACAATTGTGAAATCTTTCATATAAATTAAATGTTATTTATAAATGTTTCGCTAAAAATGTATTTATCAAAATTATTTAAATGCAAACAATGAATATTTTGAATTTTTCCAAATGAATTTGAATTTTTATTACCTTTTCTAATTAAGAAAAACACATTTTTAAGACAGAAACGGTTCAGATAACATTTTTTGTCAAAACACTCTATGATAAATACTCACTTATTTAATTATTTATTATTTTCAATTTTTTGGGATTAAATAAATTATTATGATTTAACAAACTGAAAAATATTCTCACTTTTCGCAAACAATTTATCAAGAAATTTCTGTATAGAGAAACGTTTTACAACAAAGTTTATTTTCTGAAAATATTTTCATCCATAAAAAATTGTCTTAATAATTAGAATACTTAAGAACAGAATTCAAAAATAAAGCAAACAAATATTTATGAAACAATTCAGTATTTACCTTTAATATAAAACATATGCAATGAAATAAATCATTATATAATATTTTTAACGATATTCTTAATATAATATCAAATTTTTATATTTCTTTTAAAATTTAAAATGAGAACAGATATGTTTCTATAAGTAAAAGTAATTAAATATGTAAAATTAACATTAATATTCAGTTTTCTAAATTTATATCACTAAAAATAATCCTTTTCTCAAAAGAATGTAATCAATTACCATGAAACAGTAACGTTTTAATCAGTTAGTAACAAAAAAATTTTATTTTTTGTTCTTCAAAACAAATAATCTTATTGATTGAGTCATAAATTGTTTTTAAAATATTTGACAAGCTTTTCCACATTTTATAATAGTTTACTTTATTAATACATTTTAGGCAAGTTTTACAAAATGACCGTTTTATAAAACTAAAATTTATATTAATGTTTTTATATCATATTTTTATAATCAAATATTGCATCTATTAAGCATTTTATAGTAATATATTTTGAAAAAATATACAATGTTTAAATCATTAACTATTTTTTAACAGGAAAAAAATATTTTTTCACAGAGGTAAATTAATGTTTAAATTTAAATAATCATATAATTTCTAAACAACAAAAGTAAATGAAAGAAAAAAAATTTCTCAGCGTATAGATTTTTTTATATGTATTTGTGCAAGATATAAAAAATTACACTACTCTATGAATTTACTTATTTTCAAAATTAATATTAGTCAATGTAAACAATTTTAGTAACTTTGATGAGGAAACAGTTTTCTGTAGAATTAAGAAAGTATTTTTGCTTAAGAAGTAAATAAATATAATTAAACGTATATTGTTTATTTGATTCAGTTTATTTGATAATAAATAAAAATCCCATGCGATTTTTATATTCCTTTTTCCAACTTGTGAACAAGGTGGTCTAGTAAATATTGAGCAAAGCTAGTCCTCAATATTTACTAGACCATCTTGATTTCACCATGGAAGAACTACTTGAGAGACCTTTCCTTTTCTTCGATTTTTTTAGTATTCGGCGACTCATGGATCTGGTATACTCAGCTATCCCAGATAGGATTGGAAATAACAACAGGTATACCTAAGAATGAAGACATAATTAGTTGTATTGTGTACCCGTCAGAACTAATACAATTTCAAGAATTAAAAATATTATTTTTCATTAAAATTATCAAAAAAGGAAGTAAAATAGTTCGATTTGCATTTACTGTACAAATTTTTACACTTCACTAACAACCATTGTATTCTGTTTCTGTAATTCAAAAAAATGAATTAGTGAGTAAAACTTTTAAAAACACTTTTCTACTATATATATATAAATATATATACATATAATTATACATATATATCTATATATGTGTGTGTGCGTGTTAAACAATACCCTTTGGGAAAGATAACAATTAAATAATAAAGATAATTAAAAATTTGAATATAATTTATAATTTTTAATAATTTCATTAGAATATTCTTCGGTAGGATAATAATTGTGACATAAAATTTTAATTTTTTACAAATGGACTATTAATTTTTCTTCCTAAAAATCCGTACTGGAGAAAACATTTTATGCAAACATATACTCGTACATTCAATGAGAAGCTGAATACATCTATTGTTACTTTTTCTTATTGCACAAAAGTAATATTTTAAATTTTAGAAACAAATTTTAACAAGTTTTCTGATTTAGAATATTTATTGTTTTCTGATTTAGAATTGCTTATTGCATGCATATGAAATATATTATAACTATTCATGAAATTGATTAAA
>JAPDSC010072710.1:0-11727 GCA_026290005.1 Latrodectus geometricus | reverse complement strand
ATATTAAAATAAGGATGTATTTCATGATAATTTGTAAAATTGTAATTCTGAGCATTACAAGCAATATAAATTGTCCAAGATGAAACAATTCAGATACACACAGTTGATAGGTCATGAAATTTAGGGTGGCAGAATTGTTGCTGAGAATATTTTGATTCCAGAGTCCAATGAACCTAGATTACTATATTAAAAAGTTCTTTTCAATATCTATAAAATAACCAACGTCATTAATATCAGTGCTTTTCATCCATTTTATAGGACAGAATTTAAATTTACCGATTCTGAATTCAAATGACATCTTCATTTTAATGACTTTGATGAATGAAATGCTATAATTTTGAATTAAAATGACTCTAGAAATCGCAGTATATTGATAAGCTTAGTCTAAAATTTATATGCATTAACTTCACAAACTCTAGTAAATTTCTGGTTGTCAGCTCCAGGGCCAGCGCTAGCAGCTTCACCGCCCCGGGCAAAGAGGGAAAATGCCGCCCCTTTATAACAAAAATTAAAAGAGATAACCTAAACCCTTTCCACGAGTAATGGTAAAATAAAACGAGTAAAAAAATTGCAATCATCAGCAATGTTCAAGTTTTGATACATGTTTCGACAAATTTAGACACACGGTTTAAAATTCTATTATTGTGTCCCTTTGATTAAATTATAAAAAAATTATTTCTTTAAGTTTTAAGCTATTTTTAAGTGGGAATTTCTTATGCTTGTGAGTTTTCTTACATTTCAAATATTTTGAAATTTCAAATAGTTAAATATTCATACATTATTAATATATACAGGGTGTTTATTAAACATACGCCAAAAATTCAAGGGTTTGTTCCCTGGACTATTCTAAAAATATTTTGTCCTTTGATAATTTTTATGAATACGCTTTGTTTCAAAGATGCAGGGCGAACATAGTTTTCGTCGAACCCATTTTTATAGTTTGTAAAATCATTAAATTTCTTGCATTCTTATTCTAGCTGGGGGTCATTATTTTCAACAGTTCTTGTAAATTAAAAACTTTACCTGTAATTTTTGGTAATAAAATGTTGTTATATTATCAAAAATTTTGTTCGCCGTGTATCTTCGAAACAAATTTTTGCTGTATGTTTAAAAAAACATCCGGTATATATACAGGGTGTTAGGGGTTTGATTCCAAACATCTTAATGCATAAAAATATGATTCATTTTTAACAAAATAGTTTAGTATATCATGGGTCAAAACTCAATTATTTTAGAAAGAGAAAATGTTTAAAAGTTTGAGAAATTTAATTTTAGGGCCAATTTGCCGCCCCCTAAGGTTGTCGCCCCGGGCAGGGGCCCAGCTTGCCCACCCCTAGCGCCGGCCCTGGTCAATTAAATTCATATATCATCAATCACTAAGAAAGCAAAATTATTTTAATTACAAGTGAATTTTTTGATTTAAAACATACAGGTATCAAGTTTATTATTTTTAAGGTATTAATTTAAATTTCCTTTTCACACTCATTAGTAGACATCAATGCACTAATTCACTTTAAATAAAATCTGGTATTGAAAGAGTGCATTCAAAACGCGACTGGTGATAAAAATACAATCATATAACAAATACATATTTAATAAACACAAGATGCACACAGAAAACAATTTAGATAAATTTAAAGGAACTTGTAAAGTTCCATAAAATACCATTTCACTTCATCAAATCAAAATTCTAAAGTGCGAATAAAATTGTTTTAAAAGCTGCGCTGTCGCTGATTTTTTGTGTTTTTATTGTTCAATTATTACCTTTATCTGCGCCTTTTAGTTTCTACTATTATTTTGCTATATCTTTTATTCCCGTGAAAACTCGCTGCTTCAGATTAATCAAGTCCATAAAATTGTTCAAAAATTGTATATACTAAAATATTTAAATGTAATATACTTCTATAGTATGTAGCAGATTGTAACGCGTTTACTTTCCTATATATATATTTTTTTTTTCATAATTAGATATGACTAGTCTATAATAATAAAAGCAAGTGTAATGTGTCTGTCTGTCCATTTGTCTGACCGAGCTCTCCAGCCAAATCTATCGCACGCAGGGACCTGGAATTTTTTACACGGAAGCACAAAGGGGCTGGCCACCAGACCTCGGAGCCCGATTTTCGATTTTTGAATTAGAAAATTTTAAAAAAATTATTTATAAAACTTCTTCTCGAGATCGCTGCTCGCCGATAGCTGATTCCGGGGTTGTACCAGCTCCTTTTGAGAAACAATTCTGGCGACCATCTTTTGGAAAAATTTCCGTTTAAAATATTTAGGATATATTGTTCCTTTTTATCGACGGGGAATGTTGTGTGTGTGGGGGGGGGAAGAGAGAGAGACAGTCTACATGTCCTACACTACTATTCCTGCGCTATTCACTTATCTGCATTTTCTAAATGCACGGGCAACGCCGGGCGGGTACAGCTAGTTAAATATAAAACTGTATAATAGTCATGGAAAATTAATGGTAAGTGTTCTAGAGATAAAAATAATGAAAAAACGTGTAGATAAAAATTCTATGAATCGATGTAAAATCTCGATCGTTATATAGTACTATAGTTTCATTAGATTATATCTTCCAATAAGTACCGCGTAGAGTAGACAAATTTCTCGTGATTATTATCACATGAAGGTGAGATCGACCCTTTAAATTTGGTGAGGAATGTGATATTTATATTCAAAAATAGAGTATAATTATTTATGAGTATCTTCATATGGCATCCGAAATTCTCAAGTGTTGTGTTCAGTAAAAGTATGGATGACTTTAAAGTTTCAAACGTTTTCATACTTGTAGTCAAATTAAAAATGAAATAAAAATAGTAAATTCAGACAACCTCCCCGCCCTATTAAAAACAATGAAGTTAAGTTAATACTGAAAAGGGCTGTAACAGCATTGCGTACAAAGAAAGCATCACACTTGTAAGAAAGCGGTAATGATGACCACACCTTTCCCAGCTGTCAATCGTCCTGTTTAGGATTTCAATAGACGACATTAGTTGTGACGTCATGTTGTTTCCGAACATTTGCTGTTAAGCGTCATTTATCATTGAAACTGCCATAGACTTAGGTGAAAGATTTTTAAATTGTTATTTTTGAAATTGATATTCATTATTTAAGAATAACGTGTTTGTTAAAACTTTTAACCTTTTGTTTGCTTAACCTTTGATTCTCGCCAAATTGTAGTCACAGTTAATCACCAAGCTGGGCTTATTTCCAATCGTATTCTGGTTGCAACAGAACAATTTATTGTTCTGTGCCAACAAAAATCACCAAGTTTGTCAAGAAGGCACTCTTAAATACAATATTAAACAAATGTTTACATTGTATTTGTTTGGAAACATGACGTCACACTAATGTCGTCAATTTATTAATATGTCCCGTGCAACCATAAATGATTCGTGGATTCGATTCAAATCTTAGGCACGGATGTTTGTAGTTCCTGGGAATTCACTTTAAACTTTAGGTCCTGTTCTAATTAATCCTTGAATGAAAAAAGTGGCTGTCGAGTGACAAATACCTCCGCAATATTAAATTTATATATTTCACTATTTTAACAGCATATTTATATATTTCAGTAATAAAAAACAATGATTTATCTTTTTATAATTCGCTTACACGTACCTTGACATTATCCTTTACTTTTTTGCATTAAGAAATCAATCGTTGATTACTACAATTTACATTTTATAATTAATTTTTAATATTTCATTTACATCGGCATGCGAATTTAAGGATAACAATGTGCATTCTTTGTTTCATCTCATTCCAACCAAAATTAATCTTAAATTCTGAGAATCGAACTTGCAAAAAATTAAATGTAGATTGATGTTGTTATTTTTCATATTTAATGTATTTTATAGATCAGTAACATTGCATCATTTAAGCTGTTTGAAGATACAAATTTTTGAAAACATTGATAGGCCCAAATATATACGCGCACACAACCAATTGTAATATTATGCCCCATTAAATTATCTTTTTATTTTAAATGAAAAATATGGATATTTTTCAATTTATGAGTAAACTGATCAAATTTTAGCCTTTACAAAACGGTCTTAAAAAACTAAGAATTTCTATAAGATAAATTGTTTTTAAATAAAACCACAATCATTTTAAATATATGTATATATATAGTAATGATTTTGATCACTTTCTGGTATAGCTTGGAGTAAAACTGTCAACGGGGTCCCTTCAAAATTTCTTAAAAGTGGTTCTTTTGTTGCAGTAAAATTTCTGTTTAATTTTAATAGTTAATATATTCGATATTATTAAATAAAATTATCCCGCTTAATCCATGCGTAATATCAAAATATATATGCAATTCTAAATTTTATTTAACAAATCAAAATGATGTTTGTTAAATACGAAGTGCATTGAACATTCTATAACTTTTTCATCACATATTTCACGGAGATATTTTTTCTGGTTGAATAATATTTTCATGTTACCCAATCTGAGCGTTCTGTTATAAATTACCTTTAGATAAAAGGATATACTGATTAAAATTAGTGGATAGCCGAACTGCTAAAAGCTTTCTAGAAGCACCTGAACCCAACCATGGTGGATTCGAAAGAACATTTTATAGAGTAGGCCGACCATATTCACGTGTCACAAAGCGTAAACTCCGGAATATCTCCAGCACTATCTCGACGCAAATAAAAGCAAAAAAAAAAAAAAAAATGCGACAAAAATTCTTTTCATTGAAAAATATGTGGGATTGAAATTTGGACTTAGCATTCGAATGCGATATTATTTTTTAGGCCATGGTAATTCTTTTAATAGTAGGTGTTTGAATTTCGATTATTATAGTAGTTGCCTGGTATCTCAAAGGATTTGTTAACTTTATATAAAATCTATAAAATGATAAGGAAATAGAAATTAGATGCCTCATAGTGAATAGACTAACAAGCAACTGTAAGATATTTGGCTTTTTGAATAGAATCGCAAAATATTTTCCGAGCTGATTTTTATTAAGCCTTCATTCATGTACTTGACTCATAAGGAAAGTAAATTTGAAAATTCCCAAGCACTCACATCTATAAATGTGAATTTTAAAATTCATCCATTTTTTTTTTATTTTATGGTTTGGACCCGAACTTGGAGATTTCGCCCTGAAGAGTACAACCTTATTTCAGTTGAATTTGGGGTGGGGAAATGGATAAAGGACATCGCAAAGCGGATAAATTAACTGACTGTTAAGTTATCCTGTTAACAGATTTTGACATCTCTGCTTGTTGTTGAATATTTAGTTAATGGGTCTCGTGTAAATGTACCATTTGGTGGATGTGCTTGGGATTTTTCAATTTCCTCATAATTTGTAAATATGACTCCCGACTTCTAAAAACTTTTTCCGGAAGGAACGCATGCAGAGAATATTGAAACATATTACGCATGCCTTTAGCTTTTAGACATTTATATTTTTATGTTCCCTTCATTATAAGTTAATTAGTCATTATAAATAATGAGTGTAGACAGCAAACCTGGAATAGATGATTAAGAGAGTAAAAAAAGTTTGACAAAAAATAGTTTAACATTCACAGCAAATTTGTTATTTTGTTGATTTCAATTATGTCAGTCTTTTTCTTGAATATTTTCATGAAACAATTTGCAGCCTTTAATAATCTGCTTGTATTTCCCCGAATATTGTAATGTGAATAATTCTAGAGAACAAGAAATGGAGATGTTAAACAGCTAGTATTATTGATATTTAATTCCGTTTTTATACCTTGAGTATATTAAGCCTCTGCGTCCTCGTATTTTAAGGTATTTTGACATTGTGTACCTCAAGTATATAACTAACACCCAACTTCTCTTGTGATTAGCGTACCTGACTACTTATTTGGAGGACCTGGGTTCGAGTCCTGGCTCGGGCATGGATGTACTTTCTCTCTCTCTTTATTGTCTTTGTCCTTTGTGTGTGAATGGTTGCCTACCCTATAAACGGGTACCCATGGCATGTGTGCACTGAGGAAGTCGGGCTCCACATCAAATACGGTTCAGTTGGAAAAGTGGAGCAGCACACCCCAATTGCCAGTGTGGCTGGCACACGACAACAACAAGCACATTTAAAAATATCCATTTTCCGTTGTTAAACACTGATGGGGTTTGAACGTTAATTCTTCCATTCCGAATAACGTGGTCTTATTGCTAAATTAAAGTGGGCTCAAATAATATTACTTTAGGAATTGAAAATATAAACAATGGCTAAAAATATAGTCTTTAACATAATGACTGCTCAATGAAAGTTTATGAAACAATTAAATGTTGATATGTCAAAAACAATTAAAATTTTAGTTAATGTGTCCCGAGATTCAGAACTGAATTTAAATCGTATAACAAAAATTTGCTTATCTTTCTACCTTTCTTTTCAATAGTTCGTGGGTCTGAGTCCCACCTTGAGCGTGTTCAGAATCCACATTAAACTGTAGGTATAACCCTTCAGGTATAAAAAATGAAATACGGTTTGTTTTTGTCGCTTAACGGTCAAACATTGTAGGCGTATGCCTGCCCCAACGGTCTCATTTATGAGCCTAACAATGTGGGAGATTTTGAAATTTGCTTGAGCTTGTGATTCTTTAAATAGAAACAGTGGCTTCTGTTTCTTCGTTAAGTTATCTAGAATATCAAAAAACTATTATTTTTACTATTGATGTTATTTAAAATGATCAAATTTTTGAAAATGATATTTACGATACTCTAGCACTTGGCTAAGTTTGTGTTGGCGAAATAAAAACTGCAATTGTTTTATGATTAATATATTTGTAAATAAAAGTACAGGGGTTTATAAAAATAATGGAAACATCTTGGATACAAAGACTATAACTATTTATATATCTGGCCTTGATAATAGTGTTATAAGGTGACCGCGTCAATATTTTCAAATGACTATTTGATATTTTAAATTTCTTGTTCAAATTGTTTTGCGTTATTTGTGTTTGTAGTACATTTAAAAAAAAAAAGAAATTCTCCTAGCAAAAAATGGAATTGACAAATGAGCATTTTCGTGTGATTATTTTTCATAAATTTCAACATGTATTATCATAAAAACATGTCGGTGATCTCAATTTATATTGTATTAAACTACCATTCTACTTAAAAACTGTAAAACGAATTCAAATAGGATCGTTATTCGCTTTAGACCGAATTCTGTATATGCAAGTCAAAATCGGTTTGTATGCCAGATAACATTACTGCTTTGTGAGCGAACTGATAAAATAAGAATGTGTCATCATGAAGTTGAGGCATTTATGAATATTAGTGTGACTAGCATCAGTAAAATTGTGTAAACATTTGGCTGTAAAAAGATTTTTTTTTTCCACATTGGTTTTCGCATAATCACTAATGCTCAAAAGAAAGTGTGTGTCAATTGGTACAAGAAAATGTTAGAAAAATGCATTCTGTGTGCCTCATAGATGTGTAATTAACACACAAGTGATAAATTATCGATTGCTCAGTCAGTTGCGTGACATCAACATAGAATGGTGAATTTTAAATGGACCATTCATTCATCAGAAATCGTTAATGAAATTTGAAAAACAAGCAAAATAGACATCATGACAAATGCACGTCTGTTCATCCAATGTAATTTTTGATTAGCCAAATCATCGAATTGAGTAATCTGCCATACAGTTCCGATTTAGCACCCATTAATTTTTATTCAAACTCGTATAAAAATTGCGTTGCCAATGATTTTCAACATGCGAAGAAGTAATTGAGGCATTTAGAACTCGTAGTTTGGATGAATCTCCATCGGGATGGAAAAATTGCTTCAACAATAGGCTCAAACGCATTTAAATATAAATCTTTCTGACAAACAACCGATTTTGATCACAAATAGAAGTTATTCGTTTTCATTACTAGGCCAAAAATATAAGCAAACGTATTCTGAAAGATTTTCACATTTAGCGGTAATATTGCACCATTGGTGCAATGTTCCATTAAATATGATCGACAGATGTTTTATTAAATACTAGCTGTACCCGCCCGGCGTTGCCCGTGCATTTAGAAAATGCAGATAAGTGAATAGCGCAGGAATAGTAGTGTAGGGCATGTAGACTGTCTCTCTCTCTTCCCCCCCCCCCACGCACACAACATTCCCCGTCGATAAAAAGGAACAATATATCCTAAATATTTTAAACGGAAAATTTTCCAAAAGATGGTCGCCAGAATTGTTTCTCAAACCCGGAGCTGGTACAACCCCGGAATCAGCTATCGGCGAGCAGCGATCTCGAGAAGAAGTTTTATAAATAATTTTTTTAAAAATTTTCAAAATCGAAAATCGGGCTTCGAGGTCTGGTGGCCAGCCTCCTTGTGCTTCCGTGTAAAAAATTCCAGGTCCCTGCGTGCGATAGATTTGGCTGGAGAGCTCAGTCAGACAAATGGACAGACAGACAGACACATTACACTTGCTTTTATTATCTATATATATGTACAAAACCAATAAATTTCATCTTCACGTATTTTTATTACATAAAGGTAAGGGGTATAGGCATGTTATCTTAAATTAATTGGTATTTTTAGCCCTCAACCGTCTATCAATTTTAGATGGCTCTTTTATGATATATGTATCTTTAATCCATGAACTTATCTCTTTAATTAATTTATTTTTTATTATGTTGGCTAATTATAGTGAAAATTCTCAGGTTCGATCTTAGGCATAGTTAAAGAACAATGGATAGATATTTCATTTCTGTTTTACTACATTTATCTCAACTCTATTTTTTACTTTCATTGAAAGTTTTTTTTAATTTTGTTGTATTGATGTTTGAGAGTTTGACAAATTTCCTCGCGTCACGGAAAACGCTAGACTAGTTGTAAAATGTCGCGGTTAATATTAAAAAACATTACCACGATTTCAATTATTAATTTAAACACTACGCGATGCTCAAGTCTTTCTGTTTATGGTTTATTTAAATGAAAGCAAGTAAAAAAATTCTTTAGGTAATCTTTATTGCTCTTGCTTTTAATCCTCAATTTTGTATTCCATTAAAAGAATATTGCTTCATATGTAAATCATATTTTTTTGAAAATTTATAGTTCTTTTTTTTTTTTGTTTTCGATCATTGGAAAACCAGGGCTAGATAATTTTGAAACATAAGTAATTTCTGTTATAAATTCTATTTATAATAATTTCGCCAGTTACGGTCCAAACAGCCCTCTTGTGGAAAAAGTGACTGTTTAATGATCAAACTAATATTCCCTAGATAATACGTAGAAAAATTATTATGCGCTTTATGAATAATATTCGTCAAAAAGATTCTACTCCAAACATCTATAATAATTTTTTTAATAAAGTTAGTGATAATCTTATGTAGATACAAGGGGCGACGATTTGTGTTACAAAAAATCACACTTGTGCCAATTTTAGAAAAAGATAACAATCTTTGCTTCATGTCATTTAAAACTCAATTACGAATGCATTCAATAAGAAATTTGAAAATCGATCAGTTTAATAATTTAAATCCAGCTAATTTTCTGTCGACAGTTTTTAAGTCAGAAATTCGAAATTTAATTGATTTTAAATTTATGTTAATGCATTCTGGTTTGTATTATTATAGATTATTTTAATAATATGAAGGATGTTGAAAAATTGGTTCCAATTTTTTTTTAAATTAATGTTTTCTATAAAAATTAAATTTAAAAATTATTTCGAAAACATTTTGCGTAAATTTTTTTTGTACTAATATTTCTTTGAAACCGAGGTCTAGTTTTCGTAAATTTCTTATATTGAAAAGTTTTATTTACGATATTTTAATTGCAATATAAAGTATTTGTAAAGTGGACTTAAATATCAATTGGATATCATTTAAAAATGTACCTGCTAAAGTAAATACAGATTTTTTTTATAGCATTAATCGGAAACTACCAATGGTTATGAATCATTCAGTGCTATGTAAAGCTACAAAAAGTTATTGTGAAAAAATATTATCTATATTGATAATATTCTAATTGTCTTTAACCGCCGAATTATTGCTTGCTGTTCAACTGAAAATGGCGAAAAAACTTCTATTCGTATATTAAACTTTAGTTATGTTACAACTCAGAATTTTGATTACAGTATTTTTAATTAATTTTAGTATTAATGCTGAGTTAAATTAAAAATACCTAATTAAGGCAGTATAAAGTTATCTATGGAACGATATATATAGTTTAAATGATGTAACCCCATTCCAAATTTTCGTGAACTTTAAGAACGGAAGACACTTTTTTATAATTCCATTTATACAAACCCATGTGGAGTAAGGCGCAGCTTGTCCTCTTTGGACCTTGCGCCACAAAACCCAACCAACCGTGTGGAGTAAAAAGGCTTTGTACTGTATCAAAACCTTTATAAAATGATTTCTAAAAATAAATTACTGCGTATTACTTCACTAATATCAAAAAAATAATTCTAGTAAAAACTTGGTAGCAAGAGCGAAAGGATAAAGATAATTAAATGCACAGGGGAAATATTGAACTTTCAGTTTGTTTTAACATTTATCTCGTACGTATTTCATTCATTTTAATAATTTTGAAGATTTTGGTTCACTTTTTCACCGACTTAGTCTTTCTACCGATATGCTAAATGAAGTTACAAGGTCGACACCTGAATCAACTTTCCGTCTCCACTTCAACAAGAAATTATTTTTTTAAAACTTAATAGGTTTCCGGACATACAATAAGGAAGCTTTAAAGCTGTGTGTGTGTGTGGCTGAAGTACTAAACTTGCTACCTTCTGGACAAAAAAACGATTTTTTTCATTACCAGAGTATTGCATCCTTAGTAAAATGTAGAAAATTATGTCACAATTCATTTACTAATGATCTTTTTACAAAATGCAGCCTATAATTTTTTAATCTCCTCCTGTCATTACGCTTTTTTAAACCTATTCAATAACATTGCATGACAGTATACCAAGAGGACATCAGAGGAGTATAGATCATGACTTCCCAACACAGTCCGATATCAAACTCTCGATATGATACACATGAAAATCTAGTTTACCATGGGATTTAAATTATGCACTTGTGAGTAGGAATTAAACATGCAAAGTTAATTATTTTTTAGTTAATGTTCAGTTTTCTGGATGTCTTCTGGTTGAGGCTTCTAAACACTGGTGGTTTTGAGTTACGATCATATGACGAGGTTAACCCGCGAACAGAAATCTCCCTTTCCTTCCGTTAGTCGAAAAACATTTTTCACTTAGATTCAGAACAATGTTTTATTATAGATTCAATTTTTCTATATTTTCAATTTTATTTTTGTATAATGTATATAATACATATGAAATATTTTGTACCTTAGCAATTGCTAAATTTTTCAAAGCAACTGAGAAAATGGGGACAATTCCTGTGACTGCATCTTCCTTCCATCAGTAAAGTTATTAAATTTTTTAAAACTGAATGTTAAAAAAAATGGAGAAACAATTTTATAATATCATTTTCAGGGAATTGCATCTGACTGGGGAAAGCCCTTCTATTTCTATCGTTATAATAATGATACATGTTAGAAGATGAGAAACAACATGATTGCGTCTTTATAATATCGATGCAATAGTATCAGATATTTTGTTCGTGATTGCGAAATGTATATATAATAATAAAAGCAAGTGTAATGTGTCTGTCTGACCGAGCTCTCCAGCCAAATCTATCGCACGCAGGGACCTGGAATTTTTTACACGGAAGCACAAGGGGGCTGGCCACGAGACCTCGAAGCCCGATTTTCGATTTTTGAATTAGAAAAATT
>JAPDSC010072690.1:0-10435 GCA_026290005.1 Latrodectus geometricus | reverse complement strand
CCCCCCCCCAAAATTAAGCACCAAATCTGGCATTCCCTACGGGCTTTTTAGGGTTGCTGTTTCTTATTTTGGTGTTGCCCATTTAGGAATTTTCAGCCTTTAGGTTCTTGCTGTTGTCAAATTTAGTATTTTCTTGTATTTTACACATTTTTTTTAAAGTTTTTTTTATTATTAATTATTTGTATTTAGCAAAAATCCATTTTGGCGAGAAAAAAATCGCCCAATTTCCGATTTCGGGGGGTATATCAAAGTAGTTCCAATTTTTGTACCAAGTGTAACTTTAAAATCATAAACGAAGGAAACTAAAAAGTATTGAGTGTTGTACTAACAAAAGATATTCACTTAAGAGAACATAAACTAAGGCAGAAAATTCTTGCTTTCGTGTACATAAGCTTCTTTAATTTCAGCCTTGAAAGATAAATATTCTTTCTGGAGTTACACAAGTTTTAGAAATTGGAAAAAGAATCAAGAGCAGAGAAAGTGAGTAAATGGTAAATAGATTTAAAAAAAAAAAAAAGAAAAAGAAAAATCAGAGAAAAATAAAATTGTTTTGTTTATCTTTTGATACAGATTTCTAGAATTCTACCTTTTGATGTTGATTTGATCAAAAATAAATTTTCTTTTACCACATTTTGTGCTAAAGTTTACCCATTGTCACAAAAGAGAGTTTCTTTATATATGATAATGCCTAGATTCTAAATAAATGGATAACATAAAAAAGTATTTGAAAATAAATATTTTTATTTATCTCATACATAGAATTAATAAACATTTGCATAAATATTCCATATCTTAAAATATTTGAATTACTTATAATGATTAGAGTAAGGCACAGAAATCAAAGCAGAATATAATAAATAAATTAGAATTTATGCATTTTTTCATTTCCTTAAAGCTCTACAAGATTAAGAAACATACCAAGACCGGGTATTCTAATTTCTAAATTAAAATTTTTTAATCTTTTTTTTTTTTTTTTTTTGACGATGTGAACAAGAATTAAATTCTTTTTATCACTTATAAAGACAGAAAAAGAAAAATATTTCAACAGTTTTATTCAGAAATTCATCAATAAAAATAAGTAGAAAATTGCTTAACTCTTCAAAGTAATTAAGCTACATTTTTTTCGTCTTGCATTTAGCTAAAATAAAATTTTTAGGAACTTTTTCTGAGAAATTTATTGAGTTAAAGAATTTTCTCTTAAAACTCATAAAATTTACAACTATTTAATGATTTCTTTGTGAAGATATCATTTGTTTTAAAATAGATGCACTACAATAATGATAATTTTTTGCATTATTTAAAAATTTATATTACATAGCATTACCAATTAAAAAGTTAAAGTTCAAGCAATAAATTAACATAACAAATAAAATTATTTTTGAATTTGCTAAATTAATTACAATATTAATTCGATAGTTTTAGGTAACATAAATACTCTTAATTTGATCAATATAAGTAGTAAATATTTGACTAATATAAGTAGTTTTTTTAATAATTTTTTATATTAGGAATATAACTCTTAAGCTCATTTAAATAGTTGTTTTATAATAGTAAGTAACTCATAAGAGCATCCAAAATTCTTAAACAAGCATTTGATTAATCATTTTTATTGAAAAGGCTATAACCATAAAAAAATACTGGCACTTTTTTTTATTTTAAATGATTAAATTAAATATTTATGAGGATTATAATATATTGTAGAAATTTATCATTATCTATGACATTTCATTATACTATATTATTGTTTGTGTTTAACATTTAGTAACATAATGAAAGAAAAAAATCAATGAAAAATAATAAAAAATAGCTTAGATATATTGTTTATTGTGTTTCTAAACAAATAATAAAAATCTCCTCTCAAAAGATTATGTTATCCTTACTCTTACGGAATTGTAGACTCTGTAAATAATGTGCCATTTCTTAGAGCTTAAATATGTTTAGTTTGTGTTATTAGTGGAATTTGCTTCAAATGTAATTTTTATTGTTACATTGTTTCCGTATAAAAATTTTTATGTAAGTCTTTCTTTATATAAGAACTGTACATTTAATACATTCTAATCGAAATACTTCTTTTTAATACAAACTTGAGTTTTTTTAAATTATTTCAAATTAAACTTATCTGAAAAATATAGTTGAATGCAAGAAGTGAAATTAAGTACTTGCTGCTCAATTTTTCTTTTTATTTGAATTTGAATCATTAAGATTGATTTTAAATAAAAATTACATTCATTTCTAAGTAATTATCTTTGTAATATTTTTACATTTTAAAAGGAATTGGCAAATTCACAGAATTTTTGAGATATTTTTTTGCCACAACTGTTATGCAGAAACAAACACACTTCATTTCAAAAATTAGAATTTTAATTTTTTGATTTAAAGTTTAAAGTTTAAGAATAATATATTTGCTATAAAACAATTTAGAAGAATCACATGTAGAAGTTCCAGTGTTGCGTGTGTTCTTTTATACAATAATTTGAGACTTCTCTCAAACAATAATGTTTATTTTCAAGTGAATAAATGTAGAACAAAATTTTAGAACATCGTCTTACAAAATCGTCTGATTACAAAGCTTGTTCAACTAGCACGAGACTAGTTGAATTACGAAGAACTAATCGTCTGTTAAATGCCAACTGGAGGGAAATAAAGAGCCACCGAGTGCACACACTCGATGGCATCATTACAATGGTGTAATATCACTACAGAGTATCCCCCCAGTGACAAAGTCACGATACCTAATGTGACAAAATTCCATTAAGTTTTCTGGAAGACATAGAAAAATGCAATTTTTCAAGAAAATACAAATATATACAATGATAAAATATATGAACAAGTTTGCATTTTGTTTTAAAAAAAAATTGAAAAAGTTTTATATATAGACACTGTTAATTGAAATTTTCATTAGATTATTACTTTATTACATATTCTCTTCAAGAATATGTAATAAAGTAATAATCTAATGTTTTGGAAATCGCACACGTCTTTCTGATCTGTTAGTGATACATTTTGGTTCCAAATTTTGTGAAGGTAATGAATTGACTTTTATGTTTTTAGAATTTGGAATCGGCATGGGATCAGGTTTAATCTCATCAGAAATTTTAAAAGCAGGTTTTATGCGATCAATCGAAACAGTTGTTTTCTTATTATTGAGATCAATTACAAATGTTTTCTCTGAACGCTCTAATACCAGGTGGGGTCCAGTGTAAGGTGGAGTCAAAGGAGGACGAACCTTGTCTACTCGTAAAAATATATGAGAGCATGTTTTTAAATTTGGATTTACAAAAAATTTTGGACTTACATGCGTTGTAGTGGCTGTAGGACTTATTTTACGCATGGTTGATTTTAAATTAGTTACATAATTTTCATCTATTGGAATTTTTAAAGAATTTTCATTGAAAATATCCGATGGTAGACGTAAAGTTGTTCCATAGACAAGTTCTGCGCTTGTAGCATTTATGTCCTCTTTCAACGCTGTGCGTATTCCCAAAAGAACAATTGGAAGAATTTCAGTCCATTTAGACGTGTCGTGGGCCATGATTGCACTTTTTAAATGACGGTGGAAACGTTCGATTATCCCATTAGAACTTGGGTGATAGCTTGTGCTATGAATTCTATTAACACCGAGCGTATTTGTGAGCTCTCGAAAAAGATTCGATTCGAAATTTCTGCCCTGATCGGTGGTTATGGTGATAGGACAACCGAAACTGGAAATCCATCCTTCCACAAGTGCTTTGGATGTGCTTATAGCAGTTGTATCTTTCGTTGGTATGACTTCTGGCCATCGGGTAAATCGATCTATTACTGTCATACAGTATTGAAAATCATTAGAAATGGGAAGGGGACCAATAAAATCAATATGGATATGAGAAAATCTTGCATCTGGTTGTGAAAAGGTGCCTATTGGAGCTTTAGTATGCTTAAAAATTTTGGATTTTTGACATTTTTCACAAGATCGAACTTTGTTTTTGATATCTACCTTCATATTTGGCCAAACAAATCGTTCTGTTATTAAATTTGTAGTTGAGTGTATTCCCGCATGAGAATAATAATGTAAATTGTCAAAAATAATTTGTCTAAAACTTTTAGGAATAAAGGGTCTAGGTTGAGAAGTATAAAAATCACAAATTAAATTTACATCTTCTAAAGGAAAATAATGCTTTTTTAATTGAAAAGATGTACTATTTGAATTTAACAAATTTTTCAGTTCATCATCAATCTGTTGCTCCTTTTCTAGTATTTTAAAATTTAAAGTTGGGGGTTTCGAAATTGATTCTATTTCAATACGTGAGAGAGTGTCTGCTATTATGTTTTCCACACCTTTGACGTGTCGAATGTCAGTCGAGAACTGAGAAATAAAATCTAAATGCCTTAATTGGCGGGGTGAACATTTTTCTGGTTTTTGTTTAAACGCGTAGATTAGAGGCTTTTGATCTGTATAAATTGAAAAATTTCTACCTTCAAGCATGTGCCTAAATTTTTTAATTGAAGTATATATGGCTAATAACTCGCGATCGTAGGTGGACCAATTTTTTTGACTTTTATTTAATTTTGTAGAAAAAAATGCTATCGGCTCCCAGTTATTTTGACTAAATTGCATTAGAGAACTTCCAATCGCAAAATCTGAGGCATCTGTCCATAAACTTAATTTAGCGCCAGGAATTGGATATTTGAGGAGGGTTGCATCAGCCAAAGCTTTTTTAGCATTTAAAAAGGCATTATCAGCTTCCTCAGACCATTCGAGAGATTTTTCGAGTTTCTGGGTTTTACGAGGAGACTTTTTTATATTTTTATGCCCTTCAAGAAATTTATTTAAATGATGTAAAATATGAGCTGCTTTTGGAATAAAACGTCTGTAGAAATTAAATAGTCCTAAAAATCTCCGTAATTGAGTTAGGTTATTTGGCTTAGGAAATTTTAAAATAGCTTCAACTCTATCAGTTAAAGGTTCTAATCCAGCTTCTGAAATTTTAAAACCTAAAAATTGTAAGCTATTTTGTCCAAAAGTGCATTTAGAAGGGTTAATAGTTAAGCCATAATATTTTAATCTTTCAAAAAGAGCTCTCAGATGTAGTTCATGTTCTTCGTGAGAATTAGAAGCAATCAAAATATCATCAATAAAGGCATATACACCATTTAAACCTCTAGTTACTTCATCAATAAAATGCTGAAATGTACTTGAAGCGTTGCACAGACCAAACTGTATGCGAGTACTTTCAAAAAGACCGAAAGGTGTTATAATTGCAGTTTTGTGAATATCTTCGGGAGCAATCGGAATTTGATGAAAAGCTTTAACTAAATCAATGTGAGAAAATATTTTGGTTCCGTGAAGTTCACTGGTAAAATCTAAAATCTTGGACTTGGATACTTGTCTTTAACAGTTTGAGAATTCAACGCGCGATAATCTCCGACTGGACGCCAGTCAAAACTTCCCTTTTTAAGAACTAAGTGAAGTAGTGATGAAAAATTGCTTTTCGATGGGCGCATATGGCCTAAATCAATCATATGTTGGAACTCAGTTTTTGCAATTTTTAACCTATCTGGTACTAAACGGCGAGGTTTTGCAAAAACTGGTGAACCGAAAGTTTCAATTTTATGCACGACGTTATGCTTGACAATTTGGTCTGAGCAAATGGGTTTTGTAATTTCAGGAAATTCATTTAACAATTTGATATAACCATCATTACCAAAAATAGTTTTAACAGAAATAATAGCTGCAGATTTAATAATACCATGAGACTTTAAATTAGTATTAATATCACTTAAACAATGCTTTCTAATATCAGGCTTTAAGTTAAAATAATATAAAAAGTCAGCACCTAAAATAGAATTCGATACATCACAAATGTAAAAAGGAAAAACAAAGTTTCTACGAAGGCCAAAATCAAGTGATAATAATTTCTTACCGTAAACCTTGATCATGGTATTGTTTGCTGCTGTAAAAGTCTGAATTGGTGAATGTTGTCTGTCTTGTTTCGTAGCAGGTATAATAGAACAATCACTTCCAGTATCAACTAGAAATGTTCTATTTGTTATTCTATCCCGAACGAAAAGGCGACAATTTGTAGGAGGCAAGACGTATGTCGCTTCTACTCCTGCCTGTTGCGGTTTTCCTGGAAATTGCAGGGTTTTACACATTTTCTTGCTTCTTCTTTAAACTTCTTGTGGTAGAAACACATACCGGATGAGTTTCCTTGTGGTGACAAACTTTTACGGCGATTCCGGAAACGCAAAAAGTTCCGATTTCGTGATCTGCTTCGAGCTCGTAATTCTGCAACTTCTTTCCTTAGAGCTTTTACTTCGGCCAAAAGCTCAGCATTGCTTCCAGTGGGACAAATTTCACTCACTCCGGTTGGAGTAACCTCAAATATCTTGTCGCCAACTTCAGCTGCTTTACTTGAAGTTAAGGACGGAATAGCTGCGAGTATAGATTGGATGTTCTGTGGAAGTTGGTTTAAAAATAACTCTAGCAGTAATGTATCAGATATGTCGTGGGATTCAGCTCGTCGTTTCATTATTCTCAATAATTCACTGGGCTTCCGATCTCCTAGTTGTTCGCCGGCCAAAAGCTTTCGTATTTCCTGCGACTTCGTTTCCCCACATCGAGCAATAATTTCTTGCTTCAAACGAGAGTATGGGTCTGTTTCATCTGGAGTTATTATTACATCTCTGACTATCGCTGCGACTTCAGGAGGGAGATGTGCTAGACAGTGGTTGAATTTGGTTCTCGCTTCAGTTATGGGCTTAGGCGTTGCTAGTTGAAATGTCGCTTCTACCATATGAAACCAGAGATTGGGATCTGATAAATTAAAAATGGGCATTTTCACAGCTGATGATTCTGCCATTTTTAAGACGAGCTACTTGAAATCCAAAGTGAAATTCCAAAATAAATCCTTGCGAAATCACATATTCAACAACATATTTGGAATCACATCCGGGTCACCATTGTAGAAGTTCCAGTGTTGCGTGTGTTCTTTTATACAATAATTTGAGACTTCTCACAAACAATAATGTTTATTTTCAAGTGAATAAATGTAGAACAAAATTTTAGAACATCGTCTTACAAAATCGTCTGATTACAAAGCTCGTTCAACTAGCACGAGACTAGTTGAATTACGAAGAACTAATCGTCTGTTAAATGCCAACTGGAGGGAAATAAAGAGCCACCGAGTGCACACACTCGATGGCATCATTACAATGGTGTAATATCACTACACACAACACGAACGCCAACAATTAGCACTAAAATTAAATTATTAGTGAATTAGCCTAACTTTACGATTCAATTTAAGCAAATTTATATGGTAATTGTTGGAAATTTGATTAATGTTAACATTTATTAGATTCATAATGTAGAATTCAATTGAATTAAGGGACTATTGTTGTTAAAATAAAAATGTAAAAATGTAGTTTAGTTTTAAAAAAATTATATTGCAAAAACAAATTTAACTTTGTGTTTCCATTGTTATAAAAAATAATTAATGTTTTTAGATTTTAAAATAAATTTTGAATAATTTTTTGATTAAAATTCTATGATAATATTAAATTGAAAACTTCATTAATTGGAAAAATGTTAGAAATGTAATTATTATAAATGTCAAAAAATTTAAATTAAAAATATCATTACTTCGAAAGTAACCATCAAAATTTTTCAAACTTAGAATATTGTTTCCTCTTTTTAATAAACAATTCAAAAATGAGTATTTAACAATAAATCAGAATAAAATAGCTGTATAAAAATCCTATAGAATGTGAAATATTCTTTGTTAATGTACTTATAAACCAATCATGTATAAGTTGACAAAAATATATTGAATGCATGTAATAACTTTAATGCTAGAGAGTAAAACTTTAATGTCAATGAAAATATTGCAGCAAAATTTCAAAATAAACACAAAAGCATTACTATTTGTAAAATATTTACAAACTTTTAAAGTGTCTTACAGCTTTAATGAAGATATGTAATCGTTAAAACAAATTTTTGTGGTACAGGTCATAACACACCAAATTGCATCGTATCCCATTGTTCACACAAAGATTTTTAATGGATATAAAAGTTTTAGCTAATTTATAACACATCCTTGGCCTAAGAAGGCCTCAAACAGAATAATCCACTGGACTCAAGTTGGGTAAAAACAAGAATTAATCTTAAACTCCAACAAAGTTTGAAAAATGTCCTATTTTGAATTCTTTAATTACATACTGTTGGGAAACTTTGTTAAAAGATTAAATTTTGGTTTAAATTAGCTGTTGTAACAAAGGAAGAACATTATCTTTGAAAATGAACTTGCAATATGTTTATCAATTGAATTTTAGTTCTTGATTAATTGTCTAATCTCACTTACCAAATTCTACCTCAAAATATCATAAATTGAGGTTGTTGATGTCATTTAACAATGCCAGAAGTTCTAGCAACTTTTGCTGATCAAAGTCTATCATTATGATTACTTTAGATTTGTTCCGCTAAAAGCAATTTCATATCCAAAAAAGAAAAATCTTGATGTCATTTTATCTTGTCTTAGCTTACTGTTTTTCTGGCAATTAAGAAAGCGGTTCACGAATACTTTTTATTTCTTTGATAACAGTTAACTTTAAAATTTCAGGGATGCACTCTAATTGGTTTGCAATAATTTTTTAAATCCTTAAAATTCTCAATGTGTGATTTATTTATAATTTTATTTTTATTTATTTTTATTTTTTTTACTGACAAGTCCCTTTTTTTTTTTTTACGAAATTTTTTGTTTAGATTCGTCCAACAATCATACAGCCACCCAACTTGTCTAGTGGTTAGCGTACCTGACTACAGATGTGTGGGACCTAGGCTCGGGCATGGATGTATTTTCTCTGTCTCTTTCTTTATCCTTTCTTTATATGTGAATGATTGCCTACCCTATAAACGGGTACCTATGGCATGTGTGTACTGAGGAAGTCGGACTCCACACCAAATATGGTTCAGTTGGAAAAGTGGAGCAGCGGACCACTTATTGCCAGCCTGGCTGACACACGACAACAACAACAATTATACAGTGACACTTTGTTTCTTTCCTCTACTTTACTTTCTTATATAATATAAAAGTAGCAGACCATTTATACACCCTATTTCTAAAAACAATTAGCTTTTATAAATATGTTTGGTTGAATTTCAGGATTGGGTTTTAAAGTAAGTAATTTTGTAACTTCAAGCTAAATAAACATATTTGGTCTTAAACTTCTTATTTAAATCTTGTGATCTTGTAAGTAAAGATATTAACTTCATCAAAGTTATTCATGTTTAATATATTTCATCATGTTGCATGAAAATATCAAAATTTAATTGTAGAATTATATTTCAGTGACAATATACCATCGCAAATTTCATGCGCATAACGGGAGAAATTTTGGTATTGAAAATATAGTAAAACTGATTAAAAACATCATAATTTCAACATTTATTTCATAAGACATATATAATATGAATTAAATAAAAAATAATCATTACTAAGAAGTTACAAAAACTTTCAAAACATAAAAGACAATCCTACCTATCTCTATCAAAACAAATATGAAAACCGAGAAGTCAAATCGTATCATGAAGATATTAAATTTCTAAGCCATTATGAAAGAGAGATATAATACAGAATCAGGATTTCTCTTTTCTTTGGTTCTCTCTAAATATAAATAATAATTTCTATTCTTCAAAGATAATGCAATTGATATTTATTATTATATTATAATTCTTAGCAACAATTTGTGTTTTAACATTCTTCAAAAAAGATAAAAAAAATACAAATAATATTCACTATTATATTATTAATTTTAATAACAATTTGTGATTAATCATAATTTTGAAAATATGAAATAATTAGCCTATTTTAAAATTTAAATTAAAATCTCTCACTTATTTAAAAAAAATAAAGCAAATGAATGAACTAAATAAATAAATGTTAATTAACAAAATTAAAAAAGAATTCTATATTTTTATTTATAATTTTATTTTACTATAAATAAAAGAAATTATAATAACTTTTAAAAATGATACACATAAAATAAGACACATAAAAGAACTCTATTAAAAAATACTTATGAATAAAAACAGAATAATCATCTAACCTAAACTTGGTTGCAGTTGATTCATTTTGATTGATAGCTGATTTAGTTTAACTGCATTAATAACAAAATAGCAATATTTGGACACACAAACAATTATGAGTTTATTAACAACAATAAGAAAACAAATTAATCTGATTTAAAAAAGAAATATTATTTCAGGCCAAATATTTTGCAAAAAAATAAAAATAAAATGAACTTATTTTATTACAATTTCATTATAAAATATGAAATTAAATTCATTTTCTTTGCTACAACTGAAAACTAACTACAATAAAAAGTTACAAAAATACAGAAAAACTATCATTATTTAAAAACCATAGATTAGTTCTGATATAAATTCAACTATAAATAT
>JAPDSC010072688.1:0-29902 GCA_026290005.1 Latrodectus geometricus | reverse complement strand
TTTTGATTTAGTAATATTTCAGACAGCTTAATTCTTTGTAGTTTTTTAATAATTTGACCACACATTGATCCTATTAATTAATTTTTTAATTGTATTAACTTGATAATTTAAGTATCGGAAAACAAATACATGATATCGTGTTAATTTAAATATTCAGAAATATTGCTTTTGTTTTGGTGCAGATCTACTTTTCATTTTAACATGTCTCCGATAAGTAACTTGAGGATCATCAAATCATCAAATTAACTGGAATAAGCTCAGAAATGAAACAATACTCGGCACTTGAGCACACAGGAAGCTCTATTGTATGTCCACAAAACCTAAACCATCAGTAGAATATAACTGTTACATGAATGTGTAATACAAGCATAACTACACCCATATAAAACCGTTTGTGTATTGCTTATTGTTTGGAATCTTTACACCAAAGGTTCACACTTTTCTGTGTACCACGAGTTACTTTTACTTATTTGTCTCCCGATCACATTCAATTATGATTTAGGATTAAAGTATATATATTTTAGGAATGAGACTCATACCTAAAATAAATCAGTTTTTTAAGTAGGAGGATCATACCTAAACATCAATATTTTTAGGTATGATTTTTATGAAGATCATACATAAAATTAGCATCAACGATAACAGGAGAATATCTTCGCGGTCTTTATAATATTTACCCATAACTTACTAATTATATATTTTTGCAGGTATGAGGATTTTTTAGGTATGCTTTTTATGAGGATCATACATAAAATTAGCATCAAGGATCATAGGAAAATATCTTCGCGGTCCTTATAATATATACCCATAACTTACTAATTATATATTTTTGCAGGCATGAGGATTTTTTATGTATGATTTTTATGAAAGTCATACAATTAGCGTCAGAGATCACATGAAATGCCTTCACGGTCCCCTTATTACTTATCGATGTTTTACATAAATGAATTTAAATCGTTTATAACTTGTCCCTGGGCTGAACCGAATGTGATTAGCGCTCTAGCTTTCAGTTCAATTGTTCTTGGGTTCGAGTTCCACCTTGGGTATGGATGTTCGTCCCTTTTAAATCGTAGGTCCTAGTCTAATTAACTACGTGCAAAAAAATAAAGAAAGAAAGAACGTTGAGCGAGAAACAAACGAAACATTATCCCCTGTTTTCTTGATGAGAAGGCGCACGTTTTATTTGTATCGTTTCTCAATATTTTTATTTTCTTCTTTAGCGTTTCTCCCGGTTTTGATTTTCATTTTTACTTATCCCATTATTACTCTAATTATTTTACTTTGTTTATTAATAAATTAGTATTCTTCCTATTAAAAACGTTTTTTCTTTTTTTTTTAATTTCTTTAAAATAATTTTCAATCTGAGCAAATCCAGTTGCTCTATTTTTTCACTTACATTGTTAAAAGTTTCTAAGATTTTATTGCTTCTTAATAAATTTAGTTATCACTTAAATTTTACTTGTATACATAAAGAGAAAAAAAGTGGAAATTCCCGTTTTTAAAGATCATAGAATAAACATAAAAACCACAGAATGAATCTTTCATATTTCACAACATGGATCGTAAATCGTTGAGCTCAATGAATGGAGGGATGATACGACGTTAGGAAAATAAACATTCCCTGGAGACCAGCTGACCACAAGGTTCGTTAACCCCTCGGAAGTAAGTGTTGACCACTTCAACCTGGATACTTTCTACTGATTGGATTTTTTTCGTTCCCCGAATAAATCATTTTTTGTAGACATATTTTCGTCTGAATGTAGCAATAGGAAATCTAGTTCTGGGAACAGAGCGAAGGAAATTTTAGGTTAGATTGGAAATGCAACTTTCTTTAAATCAGCCTTTTCTTCTTTTTTAAAATAGTAATGGGAAAAAATATTAATTTGGTATTAATTAATAGTATATTTAACTTAAACAATATTCATTCAGTACCTCGAGAATTCATTTTTAACAAATATACGACGTAGATTATATTTTTTATGTTAAAATAATTAATTTTTTTACAAACTTTGTGCATTCCAAGTATCTTTGCATATTGACTTGATAGACAGTCGAATACCCTGCTTTCATGTATAATAATAACTTTTAAAAATTCATAAATGTTTACAAATTGAATGTGAGTTATTGCGTGTTTTTCACTTATATTACAGTTGATTTAATTAATTTAAAGTTGATATCTGATTCACCACTTGTTGTTATTTAGTTTAGATTGTATCACTTTCTTAAGTTTTTGCTTAATTGTATACTGAAATGACAAATATTAAATTAATGCATTTATGAAAACAGGAGCAGAACTTGAGCTAGATATTTTTGTGGATTCAATGAAGAAACGGGTACTTCTTTGGTTTGGCAATAAAAACTAGCGATAAAATTTAATTTCTGGTAACCTTAAGACTTCAGTAAATTACAAAGCTCTTATCCTATAAACATATGAATATTAATCAATTTACTTACATTAACTTATCCAAAGGTGTAACTAAGTTGGACCATTTAAATTCATAATAAAAATTGCAAAAAAATTTAACAAAAAAACACCTGAGCTTTTTGCAAACACCTGTTGCTTTTGTGTAGCGGTCATTTTGTTGCGTATATCTTAGTGTTAAAAAAAATTGCAAAAAAAATTAAGGGGTTTCCGTTTGTAAACTTTTAGCTCACGAATAAAAGCGTATACATTAAATTGTAATTCAATTAACAACTTCTCCTAGCTATATCTTATCCATCAACACAAAGCTAGGACTTAACTATTATCGATAATTTTGATTTATAGATTAGTTTAAAAACCAATCGAATGAGGTGGGGAACACTTGAAAACTCTATTTAATTACGAAGCTATTAAGAGCTGAAATAGGTACTTTTTCTGTTCATGTTCAAATTTCCAGCCAGTGGTGTATTGGGAAAGGCGAAAATGCATTCACTGAAGAGGACCAAAATAAAACAAAGCAAAATAAAAATAATAAATAAAGCTATTTTTTATAAATATTTTATACTGCATTAATACAGAAAAAACTAATCCAACACCTCAATATTTTTTCTCTACTGCCAGGGGTAATGCATTTTTATAAAGAGAAATAAAACCTATCACATACTTCTTTCTTGCAGATAGAAAAATTTCTCAGTGAAATGTTACCTGAATTAATGACATTGAAGAATAAGTAACATTAGTGTTGGAATCAGCCTTAATTATGTTTTAAAGTAATTAGAAATGCTATAGTTAAAATTCCGAATGTATAAATTTAGTTTTTATTTTAATTTAAAAACTGCAGTCTTTATGCAATATTTTCCCGTCAGCTCTTCTCTATTCTTTCTCTGTATATATATATATATATATATATATATATATATATATATATATATATATATATATATATATATATATATATATATATATATATATGGCTTACAACAGTGTATGAACATTACATTTTAATTCTTAATATGAAAAATTACAAAAAAAAATTATAAAGAAAAATAATAAAATTTTAAATGTGTAATTTACTTTTATATATATTATAGTACAAGAAACTAAAAGAAGACATGGTAACCTGAGAAAGAAAATCACTATTCTGTTATTCAGATGGTTGACAGATCTATACTTGAAACACCCAAAAACTATCACTTTCAAGTGATTATGCATACCAAAACACACAGTATTTAATTATTTTTATTTGTATGTTATATATATGTCTGAAGAGCATGGTTGTAGGGCTTTGCACTTTTGTTCGATTCCAACCGATTCAATTTTTTAAAAAAAGAAATTAGATGTCGACTTCGTCAACGGCACTTTGAATCAGATTTAGCAGGTGAGTGTTTAAAATAATACAATAAAATTAAATGATCAGATAATAAAATTAAAAGCTTTTTAAATTTTCATCATCAACCTTATTAAAATCTTTAGAGGCCACAGTAACTACGTTTGGTAAAATTACGATTTCACAAAGCTACAAGTTCGATACTTATATATATATATATATATATATATATATATATATATATATATATATATATATATATAAGTTTGATACTTGTGTATAATTAGCATAAATTGTCATAAGTAAAAGGGGTGTTTGCTGGTATGGTTTGTTGGTAATATTAGGTCATGGAACTGGTATTACCAAACCCTAATCTTACCTTTAAGAATTTCAGCGAAAAGGCAAAAGGGGTTATTTGCTGGAAATTCGTGCGATAGTCTGTATTCCACCCCATTAAGAAGATAAAGGCAAAATATCAGCCAGTGCCATTCAATATAAATCATTAACAAGTCAGCCATATTAAAACTCATTATTATATAATCATTTTAGCAGCTGGTATACAACTCAATTTTTCATTCCTTCGCTGCTCGAAATCCATCTCCGAATTAGGGCGGTGTCTGTGCAACCTGTTGCTCTCGAGAGTGTGTGTGGGGAGGGGTCGAAGGAAAAGGGATGCACACGAGATCCAACACACATTCCAACAAGTATCATTAGACGTCGCGTGACTGGAGAGACTTTGTCAGAGAAAAAGAGAGCGTTTCGTGCCGATCTCAGGGTGGACGGCAGCCACCGCCACCCCCTTTCCAGTTCTGCAATTATCCTAAAAAGTACTCCGGGATATCTCTCTCCGGAATTATTCCAGGATGTCTTTTAGCGTCTCCTGAATCTTTTACGAATCCTCCTGAAGGATTCTGCTTGTCTTCATCAAGATCACGAAAGCCACCTGTTGCATGTGCGTGAGGAGGGACACGTTTCAGGAAAAAAATATACTCATGATGAATAGGTTGGCAGTTAAAACAAAGCTCCAGCTGTCTTTTCTGCTGACTAAAGCATCTAAACACAAACAACACGATAGTAATTGTGTACCATGGCCAAATGGCGGAGTCCATGGCTGAGCTGGCACCTTTTTCCGAAATGTCCTCATTATGCAATAAGAAAATTAGCACTAAATTTTGTAAGGAGATGGTTACCGTGACCTAGGGGTAGTACAGCGCTCTTTAGAGTTTCTGGATTCGATTCCAGGCGTTGTTGAGCTATAGATGCACGACGAGATATAGATGCCGTGCCTCTGCAAGCAAATTTGGAGAATTGACTGCTTAAGAGTTTTATGGGTTTTCTCCCTTGTGATATAAGTATATGGCTAATGTTTAAAAAATAGCACTAACAAATTTTGTCATGAGAACAAAGAGTTTTGGAATGAAAGATTCCATGTCCGATTCTATTTTTAGCTAAATACCTTGTTTTTAAAAATTGACAAAGCATTTAACCTTTAGATGCTTGTGTTTACCTGGTTTTCTTCCTTTCAAGATGTTAATATGACCGAATTTCTATTATAAGTTCTTCCTAAAAATAAAATGTTGGCGTGTGTGTGTTTTTTTTTTTTTTTTTTTTTTTCTTTTCTTTTTGGAAAAAAAGTTTTTACAGGTTTTATTTATTAAACTGACTATTTTGCGGTTCAAATAGTTAAGTTCATATAAGGTAAATTTTACTAACGTTTGCTATATGTTAGAAGTTGGTTCTTTCTGCATATCAAGTACACAGATACGTGGGGGAGCACATAGTCTATAACTTATGTGCTCACTTAATCAGATATTGCACCACCACGTGATAGATATGGATGTGACTGAATTACTACGAAATTTAAAACAGAATTACTGTATTGCATTTTAATAGAGCTCCAATACTACAAATTATAAAATGAACAAAAATAAGATATCGTCGACAAGACATTAACAGAATTTCCATTATGGGAAATGGCATGGGGTAGATATTTCTCTAAAAATTGAAAAAAATTAGGTTATTTTTAAAAACTCCATTAATTTTGATTATAAAAATCCAGTTAAATGTATATAAAGCACAGCCAACCATTTAATAATTAAAAATTGATGAAATTGAGGAGGTCCACACATGAGCTGGTTACTGGGGTATGTTAAATATGTCATGGTCGTAATGTCTTCCAAGTAAAATAATACTTCCAGGGGTAGCAGGTCACTGAGTTAACTTAACTTAATTCGGCAGTTAAGTTAACTCAACTAATTCGGTAGAAGGAAGCTGGCTGATGCAACAACAACGTCATCCGGGTAACTCTCTTCTCTGTGCAAATGAAGAACACTGAAATTTAAAGATTATTTAGATAATTTCTGTTGAAATAACACTCTACATGTTTTTCATTCATAGAAAAATAGCTTCTGGAGGTGAATGTCGGCCATAACTAAATAAATTCTTTCACGGTTCCTGAAGGCATGGAATTGCTATAACGGTCATTTAACTCGATATTGTGACGAGGTCAACACCTGAGTTAACAGCTTCATAGAACAAAATCGGGAAGCATTAAACTAGAAAATAATAACGTGCATAAATTCTTTTCGTGCAGTATAGTCACCTGAATTTGAAGTTGAATTCTAAAATATATTCTAGAATACTTTGTATGAGTTGCCAATTTTAAAATAACGGAAGTTTAAATTTTTTTTATTTTGATAAAATTTTTCTTAGAATCAATTTTAAATTATTAAGTGCTAGCTATTCTTAAACTACAATAAGCAACTAGTTATTCACATTTACATCAGCAAGATTCACTAAGTTAATGTTTTTTTTTTGTTTGACTCATAGAAAACCAGTTTTACTTTTATGATATATTGTTATTTGAATATATATATATATATATATATATATATACAAAGACTATCTATTTTAAGAGTAATTACCTTCTTTAAACTAAATTCTGTGGCACAACAACCCGTTGGAGGAGCAAAGACTACAGTACCCATATATATTTTTTTGATCGAGGGTTCCAGCATATGTCCGGTTAGGTGGTCAGCCTAACTCGAAACCCCTAATGTTTAGTTCCCAAGTAATTTTGGTACACAATTTTATGGACCCACAGAAGGGATAACAGGCTGAGTCGATCTTGCCTAATCCGAGGATAGAACTTCGGACCTGTGCGTTGGGAAGACGCTATTACTATACCCCCGTACTTCAAGACATAAAAATTTTTTTCAGCTGATGATTTTAATTTACACGTGAAATATACATATTCACTAGATAAAATATTCTATTTTTAAAAATTTAAGTAAAATAAAATTGACTTCATTTTTTATACAACTTAAAAAAATATTCGTTGTGGTTCTTTTTTTAACTATCCCAGAAAAAATGACGAAAACTTCTGTCGGTTTAATTTTCGACGTACACATATTAAAAAAAAAATCATATTATTATTATTTAATAATATAATTGAAAAACTAACGCTTCAAATTATAAATTTCAATTGGACAAATTTTGAAATCAAAATGAAAAAATACATAAGAAAAATGAGCCTACGTATCAAGTGTATCTGAGTATATTAGATTTTTATCCATATTAATATATGAATTTTGCCGCCGAACCTGTCTAGTGGTTAGCGTAACTGATTACGGATGGGGAGGACCTGGGTTCGTATCTCGGCTCAGGCATGGATGTACTTTCTCTTCCTCTCTCTGTGACTCTTGTCCTTTCCTCAGATGATGGATGAACGTGGCCTTCCCTATAAACAGGTTTGTGGTGGTGTGCCGTGAGCGATGCTACTCGTACCAGGTTCACAGGTGCCCACCGGGTAACGATAAAATGAGTAGCAGTTTCCGGCCTTGTTAAGGCTAATATACTGTACTTCCTCAAGAATGCCCGCCATTAGAAACAAAAAAAATATATGAATTTAATTATTTTTTTAATCATTTGGGAGAGAAAACCAATTTGAGATTGGTGCAGATAATCATACAAATATCAAAACTCTTTATGCAAACATCAAAACTTGATTTTCGTTATTATAAAATAATTATTCATATTATATAATCATTCAATCATCATTAAAACTTATTCAAAGAATAATTTGTTATTTTAATTAAATATAAACTACATAATATGTCGTCTAGTAACAGACAGGTATGTTTATGATATTTCAAAATCAATCGCATTCTGTCTTCTAGGACTCCAACAAATATACATCTAGGACAGTGCTCTTCGAAGTAGAAGGTTCCGAGTTCGATTCCAATTCATGCTAAAGAAAGTGAAGTGAATGCTTCATTTTTCTATGCTATATCGGAAAAGAATGCTTCAGAGTTTTCAAACCTTTCTATTTTTACCATGAGTGAATGCCGATCAGTCCTCCGGTAGGGAAGGCGAAGTCAATATCAAAGAGCCAAGCAACACTCTAACACACCTCAACTCCATCGGTTTTCAGGTGGTTTTAAAAAACACATCTTTCATTGCTCAACAGTTCCAGGATGTGAACTTTAACACCATGGAACAGACAACTGGAGAGAAGTTTTTGTGGAGTTTGAATATATATATATATATATATATATACTCACACGAATACATGTTTATAAGTTTAAGTTTCTACATCGAAATTACTTTTTCAAAAGTTGTTCCCAATGCCACTCAAATTATTGGAATAAGAATAAAATGTTTCAGCTGATCTTTTCTTGTTGCGGCTCAGGAAGCGCCCCCGTTCGGCAACGGGGCAACCTGCTCTTTCTACCTGCGAAATATTAATAGTCAGAGGCATGCAGGGCAAAATTAGCTTTTAATGCAGTTTTGCATTTTAATCCGATTGAACAAGCAATCCCAAGTGTAAGGACAAAAATGGGGAAAACTTTTCCTTTCCACTCCCCCCACCCCTCGCAGCGAAGTCCCCTCATGAAAACGAGTTAATCTCGAAACCAGGTAAAAGAGACGTACATAAAGTTCGCGAAAGTTTTACTTCTCTTCGCGTCATATATCTGTATAAACACAACGAAAGTCGTGGGTCGAGTAAGCACCTCCCCGAGATGATCCGCGGGGTGTGGGGAGGATTTGTGAGGGAGTGCAGGACGACACCACCCCCTCTCTACAGACGCTAAATGAAAATCGAGCTCTCTCCAGGAAAAATAATTAATTCTCGGTGTGTGTGGAGGAGGGGGGACAGTGGAGTCAGAACAGTCTTTTTAATATTCATAAAATGAGCCCTTCAATTTTAGATGAGCAGGGGGGAGTCGCCAAATGAATAAGAAATGGCGCTTTAATTTCTCGAAGGAAAATGTCTTCGATGATCGTCATCGCTTACACAAGAGCTGCATATTTTAATAGTTTCGCCTCGGGTGCGTTTGTTTTACCTGATTGGAAGACCGGAGAGCATCCCGCCAAATGGCGCGCAACTTCCTTCCAGGGCATTGTTTATGAAATTAAAGATGATTCTTTAATTTAAATTAATAAAGTGGAATTTCGTCGGATGGGAAATGTTCGGGAAACTTTAAAGATAATTTAAGAGCGGGAATCGGTTGCGTTAAGATTCCAAAATATACGAGTACGGTTACAGCTTTCAGCAACCCCGAAGTTTCTAAGTTATTAATTTATATATTCTTTGACTGCATACCACAGATTAATAGGAAAATTATGCTGAGAGACGTAATAGGTCTTATGTTCGATTCTGGCGATAGTGTTGAGTATACATGCTCAGAGATGAATTTAAAAAAGTATCAATAAATCAAAACACATTATTTTGAACTGCAGATTGACGATGAGAGTTGAAATTGAAATTGAGTATTTTCTAATTTAATGCTTCCCGAGTTTTAGAAATAAGGACTCCATTTCTTTAATCCTGCAGTTAGCTTTAACTATTTCGAATGATTTAGCACTGTTCTTTAAGATTATTTTAATTTTAAGCACTTCTTCTCCATAAGAAACTTTCATTAGTATAAAACGTATGTGAATGGTTCTCAAATGATTATACATTAATTTACAATACTTCTTTCTAGGTTTAAACTTCTGGCCTTCAGTTGGTGGTAGTGCGTGGCCTGTAGCTCGTGGGTTCGAATCCTATTTAGGTCTTGGTTGTTATTAGTGATCCAATCTGATTAGCCCTCATGTATAAATAGTGATCATAGAATGGCACATTAAATAACCAATCCTAAGTTTTAATACAGTATATTCTGAGGATTATACAATCTCCTTATGATAGATTATATACATTGAATAACATTCATTTTGTGATAATTTAACGCACTTCTCTGTAGATAAAAAGAAATTGAATTCAGTGATACGCCAGTCCTCATGTCGCCAAGGCATATATTGTCTATATTTTCTTTCTTGTCCACGGACCCAGGGGTAGTATTTAGTTCCCAAGCATATTCTGTATTCAATTTTATTGTCCCACTGAATGAATAAAAGGTTGAATTGACTTTGTCCAACCCGAGGATTGAACCTTCGACCAGTGCCTTAGAAATGCTAACGGCGACCACTACGCTAGTGGGGTTAACTCCAAAAAACACATATTTTTAATAATAGTATATCCCAAGTGTCTATTGTATATTCTAAATTCTATTCTAGTTCCTTTTATTATAAACTTTTAATAGACAAATATCTGTGTAAAATCACTTTCCAGTTGGGTTTTGAATCGATTCGAAACTTATTTTTATAATGAACATGTATTGGTGATAAATGTTTCTCAATAATTTTATTGAATATCCTTAGTAGTTTCATAGAATTTTTGAGTATTTAATATATTCTAAAGTCTTCTGATTTTTCATGTGACATTAAAATGTTACAAAAAAAATCAGAAGAATTTATGCATGTAAAAATGATGAAAGAATTACAAATTTGATAATGAACATATTGAATTGAAGATTATTTTTTCTGGATAATTATGCAGAACATCTTTAATAGTTCTGCAGAACTCTTAAGCATAATTATAGTTTTTTCAGGAGTTTATTCCTATTTCTTATGAAATATTATTACAGAAAGTTATCTACATAAAATTATTTTCTAATTTAGTTTCGGAAGAATGAATTGAAGCGTATTTCATAATGAACCTTTTATGTAGTGATTAATATTTCAGATTAATTCTCTGTCTCAACAGAACGCTTAATATTTTCTTATGTATATTAATAGTATAACCTGAAGACTATTCCGTTTCCTCATGTGACTTTAAAACATACAACTATTTGTGCAAAATCATTTCAGAATTTGATTTTGGAAGGAGGAATCGAAACTTAATTCTCAAGTCGAAGTAACAAGCCGAATTGTCGAAAAAAATTTCATACTTATTCTACAGAATAATAGAGAACATTCAACGCAAACCTTCTTCCAATTGGATTTTGGAAGGATAAATCGAAGTTTATTTAATAATGAACTTATTAAAATAGTAATTAATGTTTCACAAAATAATTCTATTAAACATTCTGAATGACATTGCACAGAATTCCTTTTTTTTTTAATAATACTTTCAGAATTTAGTTCAAATTTCTAATGTGATTTTATATTTTACAATAGTTTTTTAATCTATTTTTATTTTCTGTTCATCCTAAAAATTATTTTACTTAAAATCACTTTTATAGATTTAAAAAAATATTTCTTTTAAGTAATTCTTTAAAATTTTTTAGAAAGAATAATATGTTCTAAAGATTCTGAATCTTTTAGCTCTATTATAAGAAAATATTTGGTATACGATTACTTACTGATTTGATTTTGGATGAAAGTTTTGAAATTTACTTCATAATAAACATATGATTGACATTATAATATTCATAATAAATAAGTTGTGTAGTTATTTCGATTGTTTTGTAGAATACTGACAATTATTCTACAAAACAATCGAAATAATTTTAAAGTTCTTTGAAGTAAAATTATAATATGTTAAGAAGTTTCTTCTGAGATTTTTTTATGGATTATTATAAGAAACAACGGTTAGTATAAGATTATTTTCTGATTAAATTTCAAATGAAAGATTTAAATGTTATATTTCATTAAAATAACTTGTTTAATTGGTGATTAATGGTTTACACCAATTCACCTATGGAATATATATATATTTATAGTAATTCTGCAGAACTTTTTTCAACATAATAAAAGTATATTCCGAAGTTTATTTTGATTCCTTAAGCGAAATTGCATGATATAATAGTTGGCCTAAGATTGTTTTTTTTTTTTTTTATTTGATTTCAGATGAAAGATTTGAATTTCATTTCATAATGAATTTGTAATAAATTTATTAATATTTTAAAATTATTCTACAGAATAATCATAAAAATTCTATAGAACTTTGATGAATAATAAGGATATATTCTAAGTCTATATTGTTTCTTTAAGTAGCATTATACAAAACAGCAATTTTTCACTTGATTTTAGATAAAGGATTTGAAGTTTATGTCACAATGAACAGCTGAATCATTGATTAATGTTCTACTATTATTCTACGGAACATTCTCAAAAATTTTAGAGAAATTTTGTGTACGCAAATTGTATATTTTGAATTTATTATGACTTACGCAGTTCTGAAAAAAAATAATAGTAAGTATAAAATCACTGAAGTAATTTTCTGATTTGAATTCGAATATAAAAATAATTGAAACTTACTTCATAATGAATTTATGAAATGGGTAATTATTGCTTCATAATTATTCTACAGAACATTCATAAGTTTTCTTTTAAAAAAAAGAGAATTTTAAATATAAAAATAGTAAATTCTGAATTTATTCTCATTGCTTATGTAACTCTGTAAGAAACAATAATTAATTTCTGATTTGATTTCGAATAAAAAAATTAATTTCATAAAAATTTACAAAATTGACGATTAATGTTTCACGTTATTCTACAGAACTTTTAAATACATTGATTCCTTACGAAACATTGCAATAAACAACTGTTTGTGCAAAATTATTTTCTAATTTGATTTCGGAAGAGTGGATTGAAACTTATTTCATAATGAAGTTATCGAACTGCCGATTAACAGTTTCACGAACAATAAAGCAGGGGGCACAAATCCGGCGTAATTTGGGAAAGAACATAAGCGATCAGTGCTTCGCCATTTTCATCTGCTCCAGAAATGGCTTTAAATGCCAATCTCGACCAAACCTCTTCGGCGGTTGTGTTTCTGCTGCTGCTGATTTCTCGCCAATTCATTACGCAACAGATGAACATCCGAATGAAGTCACTTGGCGAAATTGTTGCATTTTTAGACTCCCCCCAACCGAAACTTGCATCACGCGCACCCCTTTCAGTCCCCCAAGAAATAAAGCGATACAAACCCCCTAGTCCAGTTGATTGGAACCGAAACCCCCCGACGGGGGAGCCATCTTTCCTCTCCCCACGGTGTTGTCTTGGAGAACAAGGATGCGATGGGGGGGGGGCAGGAACACAAAGGTATCGGGTCTCAAATGTACCCGCTGCATGTGTGTGTGTTGTCCTCGGATATATATACACACACGTATACATGCATGCTGTGAGTCTGACCAGGGCCTCTGTCCGTCCGTGGCTAGCCGGACCAGGAGTGGTTAATGAAGTTAATTAGCAGGAGCTGGGGGACGGAGGGGGTGGCTGCGGGGGTGTATCTGGATACGGTGTCCGGGGGAGTGGGCTAATTGATGTTGTAGGCGCCTTGTTAATTACACATAGGCTATGGCAAGATTGATCCGGTGCAGGCAGGAAGCTGTGCGTCGGTCGCCGGCCCTTTAATGATTTGCGCCTCCAAGTGCCTTGGACAGAACGAGTTTAAATGGTTTTCTCAAGTTTGACACGTAGCTGCTGCGTCTCCTGGAGATGAGGAGGGACACAACGCCCTCCCCCCTCCAATGCATTGCATCTTTCTCAACGAATAGAGTAATTCCGTTTCCAATTTTTTTATCACTGTCCGGCACATCACTGTGTTTTTAAACTCATATGATGTGTGTATGTGCGCGTGTGTGACATTAGATCATGATTCACACATTTATTCCATGTGAATTATCAAAACCATCTTTTAATTCATTATTTTAAATCCAACATGATTTCATTCGAGTTATTTTCATATTTTTTTTTAATCCTTATGGAATATATTCTTTATTTTTCTTTAATTAATTAATTACGTTTTAAAAATTTGCACAATAGTTTAAAAGAATAGAATTCAATTGTTCATGGCTTATAATTAATAAGGAATAAGAAAATGAAAGAGATCGTATGATTCACTTACCATATTTGAGTGAATCATATTGATTCATTGTGAATGTGAAAATGAACAAGATATTATAATTTAAAATATTTTTCTAAAATTGAATAAACCAAACTATTTTATTAATTATTATTGAGACAACGATTAGTGTAATATGATCAGCTTAAATGTTTGACCATATTTGAATAAATCAGGCTATTAATTGAGAATGTTGAAACGAACATGATAGTAGGAGATATATTTGAATATATCTTATAGTATTTGAAATAAATTACACTTTTTTGTAAATTTTGAATATGGAAATGTATAATAAAATATCACTCTTGACTGTCTCTTTCTATTTAGATTAATTATCTTATTAATTGTGAATGTGGAAATGAACAAAACTGTTTAATTTTTTTTACCTTAATTCTTTAAAAATGAATTGCAGATGAAAAATCGGTCAATATGATTTAAAATAATGTAAGCTTAATAAATCATTATTTTGTACATTACGGATAAGTAAATGAACAAGTTATGGAATGATTCACTGAAATATAGTACGATATTTGAATAAACCACTTTATCATATAAATTATAAATTTAAAAATGATTCTTATAAGTGTAAAAATAAAATGATTCTCTTGAATATTATACTACACTCGAGTAAATCCTACTATCTGATAAATTATGAATGTAGAAATTAATTAGAAAGTATGATTTCATTATATATAAATGAATTTTAAATATATCGTTAAAATACATCAATTAAAAATATAGAGATAAAAAAGCTAATATGATTTACTTAAATGTCTCTTCACTTTTCTGTAATTTAGGAATACTGAAATGAAAAAAGTAGCATAATTTTATTTAAATATTTTACCATATTTAAATAAATTATATTATCAAGTGCTATTTTTTTTAAAGATCTGCTTAAATGCTGATAGTATGGTTCCTACCACAAACTTGTTGAAAATAAGCTTTTAATAGGAAGAATACACGTAGAATTGCGATGGTAGAACTATAATACGTAGAATTACGAAAATAGAACCGTAGTCGAATTACGAAAGTAGAACTGCAGTACATAGAATTACGAAGGTAGAACTATAGTATGTAGAATTACGAATACAGAACTATAGTACATCGAATAGTATCATGCAGGTTATCTTGAATAAAATTACAGTAGATCTAATAAGCGGTAGGAAATTCTACTACAAACAGAAAATAAAAATATATAATATAATAATAAATATATATTAAAAATATTTCTCCTAAAAATATTCAAAATTTTCTTGTGTTATTACTTAATTTATTATATGGCTCATGGTACTTATAACTAATTTACTAATACATTTTAAATTCCCATTCAATAATTCTGGACTTGAAGCCCAAAGGAAATGTTATTTGTTTACAAACATCGCATTAGAGCAGCAGAATATAAATGATGATAATAATATAATAATGATATAGTATAATATAATAATGATATACTATAAATGATGATCTAATAATGAGCCATAATAGAAAAGACCCATTGATTGTAACTTTTGAACAACAATCAAAAGCTGTGCAATTTTCTTTGTTCCAAGGATTGAACTCAGGCACACCTGACTGAGAAACCAAATACAAACTTATGTACCTTATGGTTGATATCTAAAACCGTGATTCTATATTATTTTAATACAACTCCCTCTAAAATTAATTTCATCAATTTATTATTTTATTATTTTTATTAACCATGAAATGTTGACAAAAATAATAAAGTAAATAACTGGTTAATTATTATGCTTTGTTCCTATACGATTTAAAGTCTGCATCACTTTTCAGGGATAAGGACTATTAAAAATTACAGTATTATAATTTACTTTATTATTTTTATTTTCTTAGATAAATATTTGAATTTAATTGTAATATTAAAATTCTGATTAAAGAATGATAGGAAAAAGTAAAAAAAAAATTAAAAATGGCAAGTACTAAAATAACAAAAGAGAATGAAATAGTGTAATACTAAAAACATAAAAATACTGCTACTTTTCTTATTTTTAACTCGAAACAGATATAAAAAAAACACATTTCAAGAATTAAATCGGCTATTCTACAAAACTAAAAATAAAATATCTTCGACGAAATTTTAATGGCATTTATCCCAGTTTTACTTGATTCTCGGATAATCGGGGTCCTCCTGAGGGAAGAGTCCGGCCTCCCGGACCTTCAGGGAGGAGCAATTAGCACTGCCTCCGGATTCTTCTCTTTATGCTATTAAGTTTTAGTCGGCTTCTTTCTATTCTTTTAAACCCTGCATCTTTTCCCGTTAAAGACAGATTAGACGAAGTACGGAAGCCTCCTTTTTTTGACAAATTCGTACGTATTCCATCGAAACTCTTAAGCTTTGAAATTGAGTTTCTTATTTTTGAGAAAGGGAACATCACATAGTTAAAATAGATTCATTTCTAGTTACCGTTCCACAGTTTCGATTCTTGATTTCTTCCACAAACTTAAAACATCTTACGTCAATTTAGAGATCAACATGGTAGTACAGATTAACTTTAAAAATACGGATGTTACATTAGCCTGATGAAAAAAAGCAATTATTTCAAGGACAAAAATGTATTATAAAATAAAGATATTTATTTGAAAAGTAATACTGGATTTCTTGCAAGTTCTATACTTGATCAAGCGAAACATTGTGTTGAAGGAGGCTCAGAGCGTTAAACTTTTATACAGTCGATCCTACCTCTTTTTGTCAGCTGTGAAAGGTGGCATCTCAAATAAATTATTTTAGAATCATGAAGTTGCATTTAGCTTTCATGGAGTCAATTACACCCCTTTGGGTAATTTGACGAATATGCCATCTCAGGTCTCGACCTCGTCAAAAGAACAAGGTTCAGAATCATTTAGAGGCTTTTTGCGTTTAGTCACTTTAAAAGAAAGGTATAGACATCTAGAAATGAATGTAATAAAATAAATAGAAAAGTTTGTATCTTTAATGAAAATTTTTTGAGTCTAACATCCATCATTGTTGTGGGAATATAGGAAATAGAGTGCCAGCTCTGATGTTCTCTTAGTCACTCAAAAATTTAACTTAATAAAATGTGATAACCGAAAGGCCGACTAATTTACTTAAATCAACGTGAAGTTTACGTAAATTTAGAACTGCAAAGAGAAGTTCAACTTGTTAATTATTCGTATGACCTATGTTTTACGTAAAAAGTTGTAGAGGTGGATCCAGCTCAGACGTCGAGCTCATTATTTAGCTATAATTCAGGAATATAAGGGAAACTCTATAATGCGATACATTTTTAGAAATAGTCATGATTTGTGCATTTAATTGAATTTTATATCTGCAGAAAGTTCTGTACTTTAATTTCAGTATGATCATAAATAATAATGGCCGATACTAAATGCATCTTGAGTGATTGAATTTATCTTAATGATAATAGTGTGGAATCTCCAGTTTGCTTGTAATATGTTTCCAAATGACAATATTTGCCAACAATAAAGTAGCTTAAATACAGCCAATCCCGCGTCATTTTGAAACACAGTCAAGTGCCATCAGTGAACACCACAGATATATACTATTAGGACAGGTATAAAACTCCCAACACTCCATTAAACACATACACTCACAAATCACAACACTCCAGTCACGAGAAGGACGTCTGTTTCAACCAGATCACTGCTGCTATGTAGTCCTCTTACTCCAAATACAATACCTGAGAATAAAAAATTTAAATTCTCTATGTGATCGACAGAAATGCATTATCGAATAACATAAAGGCATTCTATATTTTTTTGGGGGCAGCCGGCCAATGACTGAGTGGTAGCATTCCTGACTCCTAGGCTGTTGGTCCCGAGTTTGAATCCCAGTTTGGGCATGGACGTTTCCTTTCTCTTTGTATTTTTTGTTCTTCCCTGAGATGATATATGAATGTGGCCCACCCTATAAAGAGTTTGTGGTGGTGTGATGTGGCTAATGCTACTCGCCTCCGTGACTTGGTTCACAGGTGCCCACCGGGTAACGCTAATTGAGTAGCAGTTTCCAGCCTTCCAGCCTTGTTGTGGCGAAGGGTTAATCACCTAGTGCCCGCCGCTAGAAAAAAAAATTGGGGGGGGGGAGCTTGGGTTTAACTTTCATTTACAATTTTTCTCTTGTGATGAGAACTTGTACTTTCAGCTGTTTTCTTTAATGATTTGAACTAATATTTTCAATTCCTCTCTTGTGATTAAGACAATACTTTTAGTCATTTTGTCAACTGATCTAACTTCTGTTTTTAATCTTTTAATTTGAATTATATTTTTAGTTTTTCTCTTATAAATTGAGCTTAAACTTTCACTTTTTCTCTTGTGATATGAACATTATTTCCAATTGTTCTTATGTAATTTGAACTTATACTTTTAGTTTTTCTCTTATAATTTAAGCTTTCATTTAGTTTCAAATTGCAGGAAAAGCTTCAACATTCTCATGCAATTGAATTTAAACTTTCAGCTTTTCCCTCATGATTTCAGCTTAAAGTTTAAGTTTTCTCTTATGATTTGAGCTTGAATTTTCAGATATTCTCTTGCAATTTGAGTCTACACTATCAATTTTTTTTATAAACTTTCAATCTTTGTCCTGTAATCTCAACTTTTACTTTGTCTCTCTCTTGTAATTTGAATTTTTACTTTTAGATAGATTTGACTTTGATTTCAGCCTGAACTTTCAGTTTTTCTCTTGTGATTTGAATTCATACTTTCGGCCATTACGTTGTTATTTAAATATAGCCTGAGAACTTTTTTCCCTCGAAATTAAATATTTAACTTGTTTCGTTTAGTTGAAAAGTTTTATGATTTGAATTTAGCTTTTCTTATGTGATTACAATTTACATTTTCAATTAATCTACTATAACTTCAGAACACATTTAAATTTTCTTAGTTTATTGTTTCTTTCTGGTGATTTAAACTTTTAATTCCATCTCTTATGATTAGAATATAAAGATTCCACTTTTTTAGTTCTAGTTAGATTTAAATTTTGAGGCTTTCCTATGTGATTTAAATTCATATTTTAATCAATTTCTCGTGTTACCTTTTTAAAAATTAAATGTAATATTTTTATTCTATAATTTGTGCTAAGACTTAAAATTAAGACTTAACTTCACCTTAATTAGATAAGACTAGATTTGCCAAACTAGAATTTGATTGAATATCATTAATTTTCTCGATCTTCCTAACGCAATAAAAAATTCTGATGGCCAAAAGTAGCAAAAAAAAAAAAAAAAACCTTTAAGTATACCAAATTTCACCGAATTTCAGAAATGCGCCAAATGAATTATGCAGCATCTTAGCCAGATTTAAATTACTTGTTCGAAAATTTATGATCAGTTAAAAACCATCAAAATCCTTGAATTGATCTATAATTATTTAATTAACCCTTATTTGCATAATGGTGGAAATTTCCATCATAACCTATAATGCCCAAAAATTATATAAAAGAACAAGTTCACTTTAAGTTGATCGTGTTTGGATACCTTTTTAATGTCCATTGCATAAAAAGAAACATAGCTGTCAAAAATAAACAAGTGTCATGATCAGTGTTTAAAGTTGTCTCATTCCGCTGTTGGTTGTAGTTGCAATAAACGTATGATTTCGTTTATATCTTTGTTTTATTATATTAGAGTTTCTATTGCTAAAAAATTAAAAATGAGTGGAAGAAAGGTTTGTAACACGCGTTTCTGTTATTTCCCTCTTTTATTTCTATTTAGTACAAAGCTAATGATCTAACTTTGGATGATGATGGAAATTTTTAGCATATTGCTTTTTGCTAAATTTATACTATAAATATATACTAAGATTTTTTTTAACCATTTTTCCTTTAATTTTGAACATGAATTATATCAACTTGATTTATTTCACCAATAAAGAAAAAATCATGCAAAGAAGGGTTAACTAGATTTATATAATTCATTCGTACCTTAAAATTCTTAAACGTAAACTTTAATAAAAAAAAAACTTATAATGGAAAATCCTATATTTAAGGTATTCAGTCGTCAATAATTCCTATTATGGTTGGACAAAAGGCAACGTCATCTCAATTCAGGGATTGCCCCTTTCATCTGGAAGTCGCTTTCACGGAGTTATCGTCGTCTCTTACGTTAGTAATCGCTCTTAATTAAAAAGGTGACATATCGGTTAGAGCATCTCCTGGGATCTTGTAACTTTTTATGGCAATTTTCTACATCGAAAACTAGAAGACACATTTTTTTTCCTTCTTCCAGCCCATAATCCTCGTCTTCTCTTCAAAAGGATGCTAATTGAATTTTTAAGAGTGGCGGCGCCCGAGTTCTCTTTCAGTTGGAGATCTTTATCCCTTGACATTCCAGACATTCGACGATAAGCAACAGAAATAAGTGGCGCAGCACTTTCGCAAAGATCTTCTTCGAATTCGACATTTTAATCTTTTGTTAATCTTCTCCATTTCCATTTGCGGAATATCGGTTAGGTTGTTAATAAGTAAGACATGCGTTATTTCTTTTTTGTCGTTATTATCCGCGATAATTTAATTATCTCCTGTTTGATAGGTACTTTTCGGCTGAAAGAGAGAGATAAAGCTAATTGATGCTGCATTGTAGGATTGGTATTGTTTGTTCATTGAAAAACATTTCTGACTGTATATTTGTGCTGATGATAGCCATTAAACATAGCTGAACCTTTCCTCATTTTGAGCCAAATTGTTTGTATACCCATAACTGTCGTTTCGTTCAAAGAGACCGGCATGTGTCTCTGAACCTAACCCAAGAGCTCCTCCAGTAACTCAATAGTTTCATGCCGCTTCCTGTCACGATTTGCAAAATGAAGCTTCTTTTGTCACGTGCAGTGATTGGGAGGGTGACCACATTCTCCCTCACAGGCTTGCTGCAGCTTCGTGGGTTAAAGACGAGTGCACGTTAATGTGTGACGTTGAAAGCCCTTCTACTGGTGGGGCATGGATGTGGAGAGAGAAGGAACCAACTCAGAAGTCACTTCGTTAACTGACCATGTTCAAAATGACGAGGCGCTTGGGGATGTGCGAGTATTCCAAACACGTTAACCTTAAGGTATAGTGCGGGTCTCACCCGTGTCACTATGTATGTACCTATCCCGGAGTTAGGCATAATCAGTTATGTAGGAGTCATCGTTATTTAGAAGCAAAGCATATGATTCATCAGTACTTGACCTGTCACCCCCAGAGTATTATTTCTCTGGTACGACAATGTAACCAAAATCTATTTGTCATCTCTAGGCTGCTTTTAGTGAACGTAAGAGATCTTTGGTTAAATCGGGATTCAAACTCACGGCTTCCGATAATAAGAACGGCGATCTTCTTTACCAAGTCACCACAGCCTGAACGACATTCTAGTGGCTTAACTTAAACTCTTCCTCTTTCTAAATTTCCGTTCAACACCAACAGATTGATTGATTGATTGACTGTGTGAAGAGACCCCGGACTGTACCATGTGGTTAACGGGTAAAGTCTTCCCCACACCTAGAGTCCCCTAGACCTCTAAGAGGTGCTTGGGAGCATCTGCATAGCAACACCAACAGAAGGAAATAAACTTAGATATATGCATAAACCTGAATGGAGGTGACTTTCGAAAATATAGAGATCAGTAATCTTCTTCAGGCTAATGTCCTCCAAGATGGCCACACCTGGATTAACCTCTAACAGTTTCTTTTCCTGGTGCTACAGGATCAAACCAAGTTTCAATCTATCTCCAAATAAAGTGGTCTTGAGAATCGCTAGTGGCACAGAAACGACCCTCCTCTACAAAAAGCACAACTCCAGTGATGAGATGATTAGTTTTTGTACTTATTGAACAATTATGAACAACAGCGCCAAGGATGGCGAATGCATAGGATACTTTTGTGAAGGTGGCTAGACAAAATTAATTGTGGCACTGATCACCCCTTTGTTGAGCAATGTTGCTTGTTGACTGGTTTCGGACATTTTCCACCAGTATCGGTCATTTAAAGCAGTTGTTTTCCTAGGGAGCCTACGACCAACATTTCTAATAAATGTATCTATAGTTTGGAAGCTTTTCAAGCGTGTGAAATGGCACTTTTATTGATTTCGAACTCTTCATTTACACTGGTTGCACTATGTCCTTCAGCTTTTTGATAACTTTTCTACGTGTGAAGTAGTCCACGTGATTTCAATTTTAGCTATATTCCTCGAAAGAACTAACTCTCAATTGCAGCGAATGCTTTAATTGTGTTTCTGTGTTCCTTTCATTGTATTTTGAGCTGCGACGGCTAATCGAATGTGTTTAGCGTACTCTCACGTAAGTTGGGAAAGTTTGTTCTTGACATTTGCATAAGCATGACCCTTCTACTGAATTATGTGTTCGTTTTTCTGATCGCACGCACACACACACACAAAATATATATATATATATATATATATATATATATATATATATATATATATCATAATGCTATTCGTTCAGCATGTTATTGTTTTTCAATAAGATTTGTTGGAAATTGTCAAGTTTTCTAAAGTTCAGCCAAAGGCTTACTGCAACTAGAGAGTGTTCTAACAGAGCTTTCTTCTCGTTCGTAGTTCTTCGAAAACATGAAATTTAAAAAAGAGTATGTATATCTTCAAATATAGTGAGCAAAGTAATAGTTAGAAAACTTAAAAACATCAACTTTAATTTAAAGGAAAATTGAGTAATAGCTTTAATTAAATAAATTAAATAATTATCAACGTAAACTCTCTTGGAGATGTTTTAACGGAATAAATAAAAAATTATACATAAAAAAAAAAAAAAAACACAAACAAGGAAGTTTTTTAAATCAGAATTTTTCCCCCCATGTCGAATACAAAGAAAAATATTTCAGAGGAATAACAGAACACGAAAATTAAAAACAGAAAATTTGATGGAAAAGTTTTTTCAAAAAAAAGAGTGAAGCTACAACTTTAAGAGTATATTTTTTTAAAACAATGGATAAGAAAGGTATTTCAAGTTCATTATTCAAGTCAACATTCAAAAGAATAAACAATGGCTACACAAATGAGCTGCTCCCAATACTTTTGAACCATTAAAAAAATGATGAGAAATTTAAAAAATAAATTAAGAAAAAATTTTTTAAGAACTGTTCATTTAAGTATTCCTTAAAACCTGTAAATAAACTAAATCGAAATGCCTATCTCCTTGTTCCCCTGATGAAAATAAAATTATATTCGATTTTTTTCTTATGAAAACTTTTTTTCTCAATTTTCCTATTTTTAACCTTTAATTTTTATTTATTTTTATTGAAATGAACATTTTACTTTGTATTTTACGATGCAAAGTTAAAATTTACATATAACATTCAAGGAAAATCAATTTTGAATCAAAAATATAATTTTCTTCTCATATCTTACATTTCTTATATTTATGTGACACTGAGATTTCAAAAAATCATTTAATGTATGATACTAAATTTATATTTTTTCATTAAATATGTGTGTGTGATCCCTTTTGAAAAAGTAAATAAAGTAAATTTTATGTCAGTTTCTTCATAAAAATTATTCATTTTATATAATTTATTATAAAAATGAAGTTTCCTATGGTTGATCTGATAATAAAACAACACACTGTTTATGTTAATTGAGTGTAGAAACAAATATAGATACATAGATAGATAACATAATGAATGACAAATAGTATTGTATAACAGATAATTATTACCACTTGGCACTACACTGTACAAACTAATCTCCTACCGAAATGTCGAACATCAATTGATTCGTCAAAACATCAATATCTTGCAGACGTTAATTAAAACTTCATTACGTAATTTATCACTTAAGAAGATTAAGGGAAACCCTGAATGATAAGTTACATCGTATTCCTAGTAGCGGCAGGACTGCAGTCCATTTTAATCGTCCTCTTTCCTTCGAATAAGACTTGGATTCCATCCAGAACAATTCCACAGGTAAGCTTGCAACTCGTGCCTCCCCTCCGCCCACCCTTCTGGAAAGAAGAGCGGACGACTCTTAGCGAAACGCTATGCGAGAAAAAGCTTTCTACCTAATGAGGAAGGGAACCAAGACAGAAAGGATAACGCAATTCATCAAGTGTCACGAAAACAATTATATCGCTTGCATTTTTTTGTTGCCCCCTCCCCCACCACCCAACTAGATCCTCCCTCCCCTTCCACTATCGTCGTCAAGACATAGAAAAGTTTCCGTTGCCTAAATGATGAAAGTAATTGCAATTAGTGTTCATAGCACACTTAAATTTGATTAGGGAAAGGCGTGTCCGCATCCTTTCACTCCCCCGCTAGTCACGTGATGAAGCGTGCCACTGCAGCACCCCCCCGAGGTTCGGAAGACGACATTTACCCCCATCAAAAACGTTATGCTGAACAATAAGCAAATTAATTACAAATGATCTCGTATAACTTGCTGCGACACGAAGGCTGCTTTTTTTTATGAGGAAACGATCCTGCACGCGCAGAGTCATCACCGACAAGAAACGTCACATGTTTGATGGCAACGGAAAATGAATTAATATAAAAAGTTAAAACTCACTTGGGAAAAAAGTAGAATGAAATTCAGAACTCATCAGCCTATACAGTACGCCAATTTGTAGAAGGAGGGACAGGGTGGTTTAGGAAGAAAGGGTTCTCTGTAGTAACCGGAGGTATTGAGTTCGATGCCAACCTACACGAAAAACTTCCGGCAAAGATTGGTTATGCACCTAGAAAATTCCATAAGTTCTAAAGCATAGCATGGCATAACGTGGAAAGGAGGATGACAGCTCCGGTGTCGACCTCATCTCTTGATCGTGATACAAAATGACGAAGTAGTTAGCTATATAAAACCGATTAAGGTTGGAGCAGCCAAAAATATATTGTAATAACCTAACCTAAACTATGCTAATACGGTGGGGTTACCTTAGTGGAGAAATGAGTCATTATTACGTCTCGAAAGTAATGCATTCGACACTTGGTTGTACGTGAAGAAACGTGACGTTGAATGGGAATATAACTTTTATATCTTCTTATTGTGTTCAATGTCCAACCACTGGTGTCGTATAGTAGTTTGGGAAAAAAAAATTCCGACTCAAGTCAACTAAAAATAAAAAAATATGAAATCTCAAATTCGAGGTTTTGAACAGAGTAGTAGCATGAGATGATTTGGGTATTTCATATCAATTTTATAGGCACATCAATCAATGGAAACTTTAAGATTTTTTGGGGATTGTTTCTCTAAAGAATTTTCAGCAAATAGTGGTCTGTCTTCATCAGTCATAATGGAATAAACTTGGAAACTTTTAATATCCCCTCTTTAACAGATGTGTATGCAGAAGTAAAATTGCAGCACCGCAACACGCAAAGGTTCACCATAGCGTAGTAGCGGGACTGCTGTGTTTGGAATGAGAAGTCATGAGTTCGATCCCAGTTCCTATAAAACAAGGGATATGGATATTGGATTTCTGTTTCTTGTATTCATATGTTTTGAGGAGAGTCGTTTGACATCACAAAGTGAATAGCTTAAGCAACTGAAGGATAGAGCAAGACAATCGGACTTACACTGTGGGATATCTTTTAGGAGTGCTGTTCATAAATATTGGGCTACATTTACGAGTAGCAAGGGAGGAAACAAGGTAAAATACCGAAAACCAACAAATGAGGGTGCAGAGAGCGAAAACGGAACATTCCAATGTTCTTTGGTGAAACAGCGAAATACTGTTTGACCGCAGAAACGGTGAAGATGGAAATGTAAGATTGAAACAGGATTTTCTTCTCGGAAAATCACAGTCATATCACTATGATTAGGTCGGTTAGGTAGTTCGTACTTCGTAATTGGAAAGTAGTGAGTTCAAACTCCAACCCAATCAAAGATACCACTGTTTGCTAGGGTACGTTAAATACGTCATGGTCGCAATGTCTTCCATGTGAAATGACACCTCTGGGAATGGCAGGCCAAGTATTGAAGAATCTTCTGCTTGGCCCTTGCTTCTAAATAACGAAGACTCCCCCCGGCTGCTTCTATCTAATTGGTAGAGTCCAACTTAGTTCCAAGTACAGGGAAGCATGATAGGGCAACAACAGTGAGTCTCTTTGAAGAGAGCACTTGGGAGTTTTCTGCATTTTATTCTTTGTGACAAACACGTGATAAGGCCCTTCCATGTGAAAAGATTCCTTTCGAAAGGGGAGAAATGAAGAACTACCTTAGAATGGTCTCAGTATTTATCGAGCTTGTAAATACTTTTTAGGAGGACTTTTCATAGATAGCAGGCAGTATTTACGTGTTGAAATGGAGGAAATCTAGAAATTTCTCAAGCACCCACCAAGACAGACATGCACATGTTACCTTCACCTCTGAAATTAATTGTTTCACTGCCAAATCTTAAGTATTTGAATCTCTATGGGGAAAACGCAGTGCAAAATAAAAGAAACGCGAACTACAACAAAATTTTATTCATTTTATATACATTACTATTTAGTTACTTTTGATTAAAAACTCATCTCTGCATATGACTATAATAACTCTGCATATAAAAGAAAATTTTGTCTTTTGTTTTAGGAGCAGATTCAAGCATATAACTTTGTTTTCAAAGACTGTTTTATTAATTAGTGGCAGAGCTTTTCTTGTCACTTTAAATTCTTTTTTTTTATTTTAAATTTATATTATTTTATTTCGTTCATTCAATGGAAAATATTTAAATCTAATATAATGTTAGAGTACAAAAAATTACAATCTGACATTCGTAGATCAACAAGATTTTTTTAATAACATCCACAGAAATTTTGTAAAGGGTATAGCTGCATGAACATTGTTTTAGCCTTTAGTTCAATTACTTTTGATTTCAATCCCCACTACGTTGGTTGGTTCTGATGACATTTGGCTATAACCAAGCCCGCCCGTCAAGAGATTAAGTGAATGAAGTGAGAGAATGCGCGTCTTCCGTTTTTTGAATAGAGCACTCTCATACGAAGGTGGAAATACGGCTTTTGGCTCATAGATGGCAGCACCATCTAAATTTTCCAATTTAGAGATTGAAACCAGTGAAGACCCATAGCCTGGTTCCAACCAACCCCAGAGGTATTCATTTGTAATGGGAACATGGAGGACCCGACAGATTTTACGTGCCCCATTCATCACTAGTGAACACGACGGATCTTCGGCTAAGCCGGGATTCGAACTCAGCACCTTCTGGTAACAAGAACGACGCCCTAACCAATCAGTCCACCGCGGCCTTATTTTCCACTATAAAACAGTTTTTGTATCGATTTATCATCCCCAATAAATATAAATCAACGTCGATTGCATTTATGAACAAAAATTACTTATAAAGCAACAAATACACAACCATTTTAATTTAGACTAGTTTATTCTATCTGTGGGTTCATTTATTGTGCGTGTTTATCATATTTTTTTCCTGCTTCTGTTTAGATTCTATTTCCAAATTTTAAAAAAAATCTTTAATTGCTAAGGATGTAAGATGACGAATATACTATTTATATTTCAATAAGAAATTGATGCAGATATGTTCTTAACTTTTCCTATCACTCTTGAAAAAATCAGTGTTATATTAAACTTAAAAATAATTTTGTAAAATTTATTAATTTTTCGCATAAGAAAATTTACTATGTCTATTCATATGACTAAAATATTTGTTTCTGTTTATTTTAAGAATTCAAATAAACAGTTCAAAATTAATTTAGAACAGGGAAGTTTAAAGACTAAGACTCCTTAAAAAAATACCCAATTAAACCGAAGCCCAGCATATTGAACATCCCATGCAAAAATTCGTCGGTTCGAGCCCCACTTCGTGCGTGGAAGTTTGTTGCAGTTTAGAGTCCTCTATAATGTACCTGTTCCGGTCTGATTATCTTTCATGTGTGATAAAAAACCATTGAGCGATAAATAAAGCAAACCAAAGCAGCATGAAAAATTTTGTTAAGTACAATATATGTTAGTAGCTGTTTGGAGGAAAAAGAGGTGCCATCTCAGATGTCAACCTCATCACTTCATCATAGCTTAAAATTACCATATGATTCTCTTTTTATGAGCTTGGTCAGAAAAAATGGGCAGCTGAAAACATATGACAATAACCTACAAATTTTTAATTTTTTATTTTTATCTTTTAAAAAAACATCTTCCTAAATTAAGTATTTTTAAAATTTGATGTACATAAATATTTTTATATATTTCTCAAAAATTGATCATTTATGCCAAAATTTGATTAAAAATACAACTTTGCAAAAGTAGAGGTTTGTTATGAACAAACTCAAACTAAATTCATCATTAGAACAAACCCCCTTCTTATCTCTTTACAGCCCCCTTTTTTTAAAAAAAAAAATCTCCTTAAACGATACGTTCCCAGTTCCTAAATCCTGATAACACTCTTGAAAATGTTTAAAAAAAATTAAAAATAAAATAAAATAATAAAAAATGGCCGAAGATGAAAGAGAAAAAAAAAATAAAGTTCGTCTGAAAAGAGATAAAAAAAAGGGGGGAAGTCACAAAAAAATTAAAAATAAAACGAGAGAATTAAACACCGAATTTAAAAAAGTAAGGAGTCAGAGAAAACTATTAACCGAAATCTAGACAGTAAGAGGTGTAGGTGGAAATATACCTCGCCGGGGCCTTTCTTGAGATATCATGCACTAGAGAAAAGGGTTGATGCGGGGGTGGTGGAGGGGCTGATATCGCAGAAGGGGGTAGAAGGAGAAGGAAATGAGCGTGCGACCGTTCCACCGGAAATGGCGCCCATTGATTAACCGGTACCTCGTTCATTAGTGGCGCATTAATTATAGAACTTGTCTCTGGGTGATAAGACTCGGAGCATCGGTCGGTTCTTATCAGTGGAGCATGGCGAACCCATCCCTCCTTCCCTCGAAAATCTCTCGCCCCCTCTCTAAATCTAACCCCCCTACCTCGACGACAGAGTAGTGACATCATAAAGTTCTATGGTTTTTGCCAACAAATGGCATTATTTTTTTTTCCCCACCTTCATTTTTTTTTCTCCAGAATCTGGGGTTTGAATAGGAAGTAAGAGGGAGATTTTTCAGATCGTCGGTTTTTTGATGAAACTGATCACTTAAATACTTAGATTTTACTAATCGCTTGCGATTTTGGTTTACTAGATTTGCATGCCGACTATGTGACAGGTGTCAGCAAGGAGACAGACTCTAAGTATGTGAAATGTATAATAGGAATAAAGTAAACTTAATTAATCGGTTTATAGGAAATGAGACAAGAAAACACATTTCAATGCGAATGATTTAAAAACTTGATATATATTAATATCAGATTACAGCATATACATTCTAGTATAAATACTCTGCAATCGTACACATTTATATTTATTTCATTGTATATCATTTTTAAGATCAAGCATCTCAATACGAATGGGTTATTGCTGTTATAGCATCATATACTCATACACATTTATATCTATTTCATTATATATCATTTTCAAGATCAAACATTCCAATACCAATGTGTTATTGCTGTTAAAGCATCCTTCATGTCTCTGATATAGCATCTATCTATATATTAGCATCTATTTACCACTTTTAATTAAAGTTAACATTCCAAAACAAATTTCATAGAATATATATATATATATATATATATATATATATATATATATATATATATATATATATATTATTTCAATGATAGTATTCTGAATGATATAGATTTCTATATTGGACTTTTCCAGCACATGAACATTCAATGCGAGTGTTTCACATTTTGATTTAGATTTTTGTTTTCTCCAGACTATAGCCCACGTATTCTAATATAAATATGCTATAAGCAGATTTACATATTCATTATATATTAAATTACTTCCCAAGTGTACTAATATGAATGTTGCACATAATTTGATGTAATATATTTCAACCAGATTGTGTGTGTGTGAAGAACAAGCATTCCAATATGAATGTGCTAGAAGTGATGTAGATTTACATATGAATTACACATCAGATTTTAGTAGGCATATTCTAATACAAATATTCCTTATATATAATCTGATATAGACTTGTATCCTAATCAGTCTAT
>JAPDSC010072680.1:0-10012 GCA_026290005.1 Latrodectus geometricus | reverse complement strand
TCACGTAATGTTGAATGTTATAATAATCTTAAGCACACCGAAATTAAATAAAACATAAAAAAATTTAAAAAGAAACAATATTAAATAATCTATAAATTATATGATTATCTTAAATACTTCTTGCAACTTTGTGAAGTGTATGAAATATTAAGCTTTATTTATTTTATTTTAACAAAACAAAATTGTGAGTCACAATTTATGATTTCTGTCTATTCTTAGTTTTGCACTTTTATTAAGAAACCATTTATGAATTATGTTTTTCATAATAAACATACTTTGTTAAATATCATCTGTTCAATATTTTAATACACTTCACTAAAATTAACAATTTCTAAAATATAATAGGATAATAAAAAGTTTTGCAAGGTAAATGTTATATATTAATTGTTAATAAACAATAGAATAGGAAATAAATAAAAATATGTCATTAAGAGAAAGAAATATGCATTAGCGCTGATTAAAAAATGAGGCTTATTTACATTTTATAAGGATACATTGTATTTTCGATTTACTGCTGCACAAAGGCTTTTAAGAAGTCAATATTCACATTGGATACTGAGGAGTAAAATATTTTCCTTTTAAGTTATGAGTACTGTAAAATGATATTTTCAAGTATTTTTTTCTTGATTTTGCTTGATTAAAGTAATATTGGTCTTTTTAGAGATAGATAAGAAATCTAAAGTTAGCAAAGTGATTTTAAAATCCGTGTTTCCTTAAAGCTTTCAAGCTGATGAAATAAAATATATGAAAGTAAGCGAAAAGTTCCAAATGTGTTTGCGAACTATTACTTGCTTAAGGTTTAACCACGAAAAATATTTTAAGAACTTTTTAAAGGTGGTTATTTTCTTATCACGCAGAACATTTTCATCAAACCGATTTTCTCTATAAAAGTTTTTTAATCAACTAAAAAAATACATTTATCTTTAAATGTGTGTGATAGAAATATTTCATAAATATATATTTGTTGATATCTTCAAAGTGAATAATCACCTTACTAGGAAATTAAACAGTAAATAAGAAATCTAATGTGCGCATAATTAACGCTTCATATTGAATCGTTGAAATATAAAACATTAATGTTAAAATTAATATTAAAGAATTTTAATTTTTTCGTATAATTATGAATGAGTATTTAATTTATTTTAAATATTTAAATGCAGATTTCGAATATATTAATATAATCAGAAATCTTAATTATTTTTAGATATTTTATTTTTTTTATCAAGTAAGCATGAAAACTCTTATTACTTATTTGAAAATATGTTGGATTTTAGAATACGTAAGATTTCCAGGTTTCATTACAATATTGACAAATTTTATTGTTACTCGTATATTCTGTTACATAAGAAATTTTTTACTTTATCACACAAAAATGGATTAATTATTGCTAAATTCTAAATATATTCAGACTGGTATGGTATATGCTAATGATTATATTTATACATCAGGAGTTTTTAAATATCAAGAATATTTCATATCATTGATGATATTTATGGAATGAGATTGATGGAAATATCATTAAATTTCCATCAATTTTAATTTTTTAATTTGCATTGTTAAAATAGTAACATGTAATGTGAAATATATTTAACAATATACTGGTTTCATTTGTCTGAATAACATATATGTTTTATCACAAAGTCTAGTAAGATATCTAAATATTCATTACTAAATAAACTACGTTTTAAATTTTACAATATGTATAAGGATCTGAAAATAATAAAACTAAAATAATAGAAAATTTTAGTTAATAAGGTTAAGTTTATATTTACAAAATTTATTAATCATGTTTTAATGAATATAATAATATAAGAGTTTGATGATACAAAATTTTAATTGGTTTGATTATTGATGAATAAACAGTATTTTGAAAGTTATTGTTTGTAATTTAAAAAAGTAATACACTCGGATATTATTACAATTAACTTGTAAATATTTTTGAAATACTTTTAGGAAATGGCTGGAGAGCAAATCCTTGCATTCTATTATGTGTGAAAATATATCACATAAATGTTATCTTTACAAAATATGAAATCTTAATCATAGCATACATGCATACTTACACATTTGTATAAGATTTAAGTATTCACTTTAAAATGTTTTTGATTAAAATAAAAAAAAATTAAAAATCATAAGAAAATTTCATTTTAATGAAGTTTATTAATAAATCTAATTTAATATTAATAAATATTCCTAATTTATATATCTTTCACATTTTACCAAAATTCTCAGAATGGTGACAGGTTTGAGTTCCATAAATTGAGCTAATTTAAAGTATCTAAAAGCTTGTCTATGAGAAATTCTAAGAAGGTAGGATAATAATTTTTACTGGAACCATTAAATATAAATAAATGATTCTAAAATATTATCATTCAGCACATAAATTAATAAATTTATATCTACTAAATTATTTCATTTTTTAGAAATTTAGAAAAAACAAATATTTTTTGAGTATTTTACTAATGATGTCTTGAAAAATAAAATGAATTGAAATAAAATTATATTAAAATTGTTCTGTTTTTCTTATGATTGTTACTTAACATTTAAAATGTATTAATTCTAGAAAAACCATTAGAAAGTTATTATATTTTTTAAATAATTTTTTAATCATTTTTATAATCTATCCAAAAGTTTCTTGGTCCATGGTTTTATAAAACAGCTTTTATAATTTTTCTGCTTAAGACATTTCCCTAAAATTTTGTTGGTATTTACAATAAAATTGATTGGTTGTCATGCAAAAATATTATATGAAGATCATAAACAGGAGTTTTCAAATAATATTACAAGTAGTTACTCCAGTAGTAAAGTGAATATGAAACCTGTGTGTTCAATTTTAAAACAATGTTTTATTTTTTTTTTATTTTTCTCCCAAATCAAAAATGAAATTCAGTCAATAATGTGTGTGTATGTGTGTGTGTGTGTGTGTGTATGTGTGTGTCTGTCCTTGATATGAAATTTATATTTATTAATTAGTCCTTAATCTCATAATCATATTTGAAAGTCATCTATAAATATACGCTCTATATGTTTTGATTTCCTTTTTACACTATTTAATATTAGAAAGAAATCCTGTAATATTTCAAAATATAATATACAATGTAATAAAAGACATGTCCATAGTAGTCTTTTAGATTATTTTTCATTGACTTAATTAACGAAAATTAGGATAAATAAAATAATCAAATGTTTGTAACAATAAATATGTAAATTGAAAATAATATTAACTTCCTAACTTGCAAAGAAAAATATTAAAAAGTATTTGTGTTTTCTTCAAAATTTGTAAAATTAAACTTTTTTAGTAAATTTAGTAACTACCAGTACAAAAATACTTTTTAATTTCTGAAATAATGATAAATATATTGTTTTATTACATGAATATTTTACCTTATTGGGTTCTAAACAATAGAAAAATTTGTATCACTCTTGATTAAATTTATTTCTTGAATGGATTGTTATCTTGAATGGACTCTTGTCTTGAATGGATAATAGGCAAATTGATTTAATCTTAAATAATATCTAATCGATATTTTGTTAAAAACAATAATTTTTGAAGTATGTAACTTATTCATCTTAAACAATCATTGCCTCAGGTAAATCAATCAATTTTTGATATTCTTAAGATGTGTATAAATGGTTATGTTGACTGCTATAGATACTATGTTGAGCATAATCTAGAATACGCAGAAGTCAATATTCATTTACAAATAGATGAATCTTATCATTTAATCACTATCAAAAATTTTAATCTTAAATAATATCTTTACATTTTCTATGTCTCAAATTTTAAGCTTAGTTTCATTAAAAAGGTGTAATAAAAATACAAATTCATAAGAAATATGATTATTGTATGCTACTCCTTCATATGTTTGTACTTAAAATATTTTTTTAATTTTTTCTTTATTTTATGATTATATTTTTGAATTAATTAATTATTCTCAAAAATGAACATTAAAATATAGTAATTATATTTTACATAATTTAATTCTGAAATTTATAAAATTTTAAAAATGATTGAAGAAAAAATTTTAAAAAAATGAGAAAAACTATTAAATTTGTATTTTATCATACTTATATTTTATAAATAATTACATATTGAAGTATTTAATTATTGAATTATATTTAGAAATTATTATCTGAAATTTCAGGATTAATGAAACCTCAAATGTTTGAGTTTTTTTTCCCTAAAAATAAAATCTTACACACTACCGCATCTATCCGGAAATCATATTGAAACAATAATATCAAAATAAGTATATATTTTGATTGCACATAATAAATATTACAATATTTTACAACAAATTATGTAATTTAACACATTTAAATCGAAAGATAAATTGTAATTGTGTTTTTTCAAAACTAACAAAATAAATTTATCATAATTTTTAATCGTTCAATTTTGATAATTAAATATAAATTACTTAAATGAAATTAAATGGTAGTAATTTAAATAAACACTTATTTATTATCCTGTGGTCAAAGATTTAGTAAATTAAAAAGACTTATTTTTTACCATGAAGTACCAAAAAAAAATTCTAACTTTCTAAAAGACAATTAAATATGCTTATCTTGAAAAAAATTGTTTTTTAATTACCTGACTACGTTTCTCCCTAAAAAAATATAATTTATTATCTGTGCCATAAAAATTTCACTTCTAAGTTCTCTTCTAATAAAGTTAAAAATAAACTTGTATTTTTAAGCATAAAGTTAAAACCTTCAATCTGGAAGGGAAAAATGGCAGCAAAGTTTCTGTCGACATGACTAAACTTCCTAAAATGGATAATTATTACTTTGTAGAATGGAAATTAAAGAGCGTAGGTGTTAGAAAAGTTTGGGTTTCGTTATCTGAAAAAGATTTATGCGTGTGAAGAATGAGAATTTTCTTTGGGAAAATTATTCTCCAGTTGATTTTCAGATTTTTTTAAAATAAATATACAAAACTTCCATCATGAAAATTTCTCAACAATAGAAATTGTCATCTAAAAGAGTGGTAAAATTTCTCAACAGTAGAAAATTATTAAAAATTGTCATATAGAGGAGTAGTAATGCAATTTGATTAAGCTTACCTATTTCAATTAAATTTTTGAGTCTACATTATAGTACCATTTTTTACGAAATTTTACTTCATTGAATGATAACCGTGATCTAGCTATTTTAATGAAAAATAAATTACCTTCTGCAACTATGAATAAATTATAAATATTTATTCATAGTTGCAGTCTATATATATATTATATTATAGATGTAATATATATATATAGACTGCAACTATCAACACATCTATATTATAAATATTTATTCATAGTATCATATAATCAGCATTTGCAATTAATTTTACAATCTTACTTATTTATCAGAAAATGATATGAATTTATAAATAATGCAGTTAATGGTTAACAAGGTACTACCAGGTTTTAAAAAAATCATAAAAATATCATGTAGTATAAAATACAACAAACAGAAGTATTTTTAAAAGTTTTATTTAATGCTATTACCTTATAAACTTATAAAGTAATATATTATAGACTCAATGGTAATTTCGTTTGCAAAAGACCAATCTAAAGATGCATTTGGTATTGGACGCATTATAATTTACATATATTTAAAAATAAGTAGTTTAAAGTATTTAAATATGTATATGATATTTGAAATTTAAAGACACATTTTACAAAATTCTTTTTTTGTCTCCTTTGGTCCATTTTTGGTTAGTTATAAATTTGGCTGAATTTTAAATAACCAAAAATTAAATCTGACTGATTAGTTTGAGATTAAATTAAAATTGGTAACGGATGAAATGTAATATATACTAATGTGTTGTCACCTGCCTTACTGCCAAGATATTTTTATCATGAAATAAGATTCATTTTTATTCCTCTAAGAAACTTTTTCTTCATTAAAAACGGAGAAATATGGTTATATTCTTCGTCTTTGAAATTTCTTCAATGTTTAACATTCTAGCTTAGAGAAAAATACTGCATATAATCATCTCTTCTTCTTATTTTCCCACGGAATTTGTTTGTAAAACATTTCAAAATATTTATTACTTTTGCAGATTTTAAAACATAATTTAAATATTTTCTTGTAGCACATATTTTTTACGCTTTTCTTCATTTGCTGTTAGTAGAAATTGTATGAGAAAGTGGGCAAAAAATATTAAATTCAATATTAAGTAATTGCGTTCAATGGTTGAGTGATTAGGGTTCCTGACTCTTAGTCTGTTAATCTCTGGTTCGAATCCCTGTTTGGGAATGGATGTTTCTTTCTCTCTCTATGTTTCCCTGTCCTTTCTTCTAAGATGATGGATGAATGTTTTCCATCCATTAAATGGGTTTGTGGTGGTGTGCGTAGGTAATGCTACTCGTCTCCGTGACTTGGTTCACAGGTTCCCCACCAGGTAACGCTAAATTAGTAGCAGTTTTCGGCCTTGTTATAGCTAAGAGTTATTCACCCAGTTCTCACCATTAGAAAAAAGTATTAAATAATATCGTAACAAAAGAAAGTTTTCAAGTAATGCTCATTCTAATCGAATTATTGCTCAGAGAACAATTAGTGAGATTTTTTCTGCGGTGTCAAACATTGTTTTGGGAAAATTTAAGTTGATATTAAATATTAACTATCATTAATTTTATAAATCGTTGTTTTACCTAGAGCTATATGTAGGTCTGGCACTGGTAACTGAAACTCAAAAGAGTTGATGGATTTGATTGTAATATTATGTGCACAACCTTCAGTAATTTTTAAAATACAGATAAATGCAATATTTTAGTGGTTGAGGTTGAAGATTTAACTAAATATAACATTGATTATCTTTTGAAATTTAATATTTACAAATAAAAATTTATAAAAATGACTTAAGCTAATTGTTTTTCTCCTTCTGGGTCATTCACATCGATACTATCTGTAGTTCTTCGCAGAAAAATAGATTATTTTTTTTCATTACACAACATCGATAACAACAGATAAAATGCTTAAGATAAGTGTGCTAACGCTTAATGAAATTTAGATAAAACACAAGTAAAAAGTTTGAAGAAAATAACTTCGTAATTTGTTATAACAAACGTGTGTGAAATCACATTTCTTGGTATATATGATTTTTATTATATTTTGAAAATAAGTGTGTTTATTTTAGAAATAAAAATTTAGTTTTCTTAAAATCCAAAAACTTATCAACTTTGTTACGCTATTTGAGAGGATGTTTAGACTTTTTGAAAATAGTATTTATAAAAGTGAGTAACAAAATATCAAATAATCATTTCAATGATACTTATTAAAACGTCATTCCTTCTTGATTAACATATTTCATAATTAAATAATTGACATTTTAGAAATTTTGATATGCATTTATATGAAATGCACTTGATTTTTTAATATTAATAATTGCAAATTCATATTTATATCATACAAATAAATATTAAAGCATTTATTAGTTATAAAGTGATTAAAATGTAAAATGGTTGGGCATTGTTTTTAAATATTTTAAAATCAAATTTAAATGCTTGAATAAAGAGCAATTTACTTATTTTTTGTAAGAATATTTTATGATTCATCAATTAATTGCTTCAATAAGTATTTTGAACATTTTAAATTTATTTATAATTTCTCTATTTCTTAAATTATCTTTTCAACTCAATCTGATCATTTTATATAACATTGCAAAGAAAAGATCTTGATAAGTTTATATTCTTTTTAATTTTGGTAAATGATAACTTAAAAATAATTTGCACCACTCACATAAAATTTCTTCTTTACCATGAATCATAATTTAATTTTTTCAAATAATTTTACAAGTATTGAATTATTAAAAGTGGATTTCAAATGCTCAGCAAACCAATAAATATTTTATATAATTATATTGTAATTTAAATTAATAAAAATGTATTCAAGGTTAAAATAAAATTGATTACTTTTGGAAATAAATATACAAGAATAGAAATTTAATATATTTTTTAAACTTTAATTATTTTTGCATTTTATAAAATCTAGTTATATATTTCTAACTTAAAGCAAAAATGTAAATTATTTTTAAAACAATATGGCATTCAATATTACAAATGCAAACAAGAATTGTACTTCCTTGTTTAAAATTACAATAATGATTTTGTATTATTTGAAATACAACGCTGATTGTTCTAAGTTGTCAATCAAATGCTTTTCCTTTATCTAAAATAAATAACAGTTATTTTTTTTAATTTTGCTACTTGTTTTTTATCAGTAGAACAACCTTGATATTTTCTGCTACAAAATAATCTCGTTTATGGTTACTTTGTTAATTCAATAATTTTATTATTCAAATCACGTTTCAGCAAAATTTTTTTCAAACATCATCGTGGAAATTACTGTTTCGTGTAAAAATATACACATGATTTTAAATGCAATGAAAGAGTGCGTTTAGTCGTCTTCATAAAATTTGACCTTGAGAAACCAAGTGTCATTATTTATAACAATACTCTTCTCCGCACGTACATTTTCACTTGTCGCTTTTATTTATGTTATATATATCTTTTTTAATGCATTTTTAGTATTATCGTGACATTTTACTGGTTTGGGGGATGAACAATGAAAAAATATATAGTTGTTGTTTAAATATTTTCGTCTTTAAAGTATCCTTCATTCTGAGCTATTTTTTTCACAAATTTAAATTTTATTTTTATAAAATAATTGAAATAGTTTTAAAAGTATATGGACTTAATAGACAGATTTCTTAAATTATATTTCGTTTTATAAATTATTATATTATTAATAAAACGAAAAATTAGCACATTTGATCACATTTTTATATTTAAAGGATAACATTATTTGTGTACTTAACTTTTTTAATTACTGTTTTCGAATTATAGGAGTATGTTTCATTAAGACCCATTTTAATCATAACTAGTCAGTTATTACTGGTTATATAGGAAATATAAAATTAAAAATAAGTTATTTTTATAATCAAATTACAGTAAAGGAAAGTTTACACTATATTAAATCTTATAGTTTAAGATTTAAGTATTATTTTTTATAAACATTTTAATCAAATAGGACTTAAATTTTAGCATAGCAAAAATTGTTTTTCTGATGTTTTTGGGGATGTGTTTCAGTAAGACAATTTAAATGATTATTAGTTAGTTATTGCTAGTCAGATAGAAAATATAAAATTAAAAAATGTTATTATTCGAATTCCTGTAAAGGAAAGTATCCAGTATAATATTAAGGTTCATCTTGTCCTTTTTGGACCTTGCGCCACAAAACCCAATCAATTAACCATCGGTATTGTATTAAAGTTTATATTTTAAGATTCACAAACTATTTTTTTTAATTTTAATGAAAAAGGACATTGATTTTAATATACTAAAATTGTATTCTCTGACTTTTTTAAAAATTAATTAGTTGTGTAAAATTTTGAATATCTGCATTCAATTTTGCTTAGAAGAAACTCAGATACTAAAAATTTTAATCTGAGTAAATTGAAATACTTGTGAACTCATAAATTTCAATGACAGAAAAATCAACAGCATGCATCGTGATTCCATCAAAGTGTGAAACGATACTGGAGTTAAATATGCCAAAGCAGTCCTAGTTCAGACGGTGAAAGATAGTTGTGTAGGTGTTCTAATGTGTGTATGCCGATGTTTAACGGAGTATAAAGATACACATTGGAGATAGCAAAGAGAAGGAATTACAACAAAAGAGAATCAAAAACTTGGCGGAGATGAAGCGAGGTTTGTGATGGGGAAACTTTGTCAAAGAAGCGTCTCCTTCACTGCCTTTTGAGTAATGGACTCCAAAGTGCCACATAATCGCTTATCTTTGAGGCAGGAACCATGTTTCGTCACACACAAAGTTCACGGCAGTCTCGTTTATAATGGTTAAGGAAATATATTTCTACTCTGATTCGTAAAAACGGCAGTCACAGAGTGTAGAAAGGAGATTATAAATGATATATATTTTATTGTTAAATTCAGTAGTTATATAGTGTAAAAAAATAGTTTCAAACTTTAATGTTTTTATACTATACTATAAAAAACAGTAAAGT
>JAPDSC010072679.1:0-17514 GCA_026290005.1 Latrodectus geometricus | reverse complement strand
ATTGAATATTTTCATCACATTTTTCGAAAAACATCTTTTACTTGAAATTTTAATTTTGATGTACTATTTTAATTTTGAAGTATTACTTTTTACATTTAAAATTCTACTTAAATTAATATTTTTATTCTGCATTTGCGTTGTTTAAAATTTGCTTATTAGCTTTATGCAAATTGGAAGGATACTTTGAATTTGAAAACATCTTGTTAATCAGGTTCGAGAAAAATCAGGATATTTGGCTTATTTCTCTTTAAAATATATTTTTAGAGGAAAAATTTTATGCATAGCTTTTTTATTTGTTCAATTAAGAATTTTTCTTACAGTCCGTTTTTTTTAAACTCAGAAATAAAGATCGTACTTCTTCCTTTGGGTGGCAACATCAGAGCTATGGCATAAATATTTTATTTTCAGTACTTGAAATACACTTAGAAGTTAGTGTTCTCATTATTACCGACGCCAAAATTATGACCTTGAATTTAAAATAAATTGGCAATAATAGCAAAATAAAGTCCACTTATTGAAGTGAAAGAATAGATATTTTTCACGCATCAACGATAATCAGGGGAGAATTTTATCTTGAAAGTGTGGAGATATTGGTTTAAGATAGGAACATTACTTTGAATATAATTTGTAGATGTTTTGGAACTTAAATTACTTAACGAATGGCTTTGCAAGACTCATTTAGAAAGCCACTTTTGAATAATATTTAAAAAAATGATTAATTGTTTCAAGATATAAACATACATACATGCGGTCACATTTAAATTAATATCAAATAAACTAAGTAATTACTCACACAATAATATGACTTGAAGGATTTCGCATGAAATTATTTTGATATGATTAATTTTAAGGTTAGATTAATTTAAGTTTAATTCACACACAAACACAAAATAAAAAAATGGTTGATATAATTAATCTCATTAAGAATATTGTAATAAGAGCAAGTTATAAGTGTGTAAACTAGTTCTAGTTGCAATTAGAAGTGGTTGAAACAAGAAGTTTTTTTCCTATTCACTTTAACTTTTACTTTTATTTAAAGTAATTGCTGGCCAGATTGTAATTTATGATCATAAACAGGTGTATTAAATAACGGAAAAAGGATTCGATTGATTTTGAACTCATGGTTTTCAGCTTATAAACCTAGATTTTTTTTTTAAAGTAGTCGTGATTTCCAGAAAGAGTTTTTTTCCTTCAGTGGCTTAATGAAACGATAACCTTAATGAATAATTTATATCCTTGTGTTCTAGCTTTTTATTTAATATTAATGAAAAATAAAGCAACAAAAATGCATTATTGAGATATTTAATATATAAAACTACAGATTATATTATATCTTATTAATTTCCCCGAAAATCAATTGGAAAACAATATTACAAATAATGAAATTTCAATCCCACAAAGGCAATACAATTTTTGGGAAAAGTTTGAATGATAATGAAGATAATAAAAAATGCAAATATCTTTCTTCATTATTTTCAAATGCTTTTTTTACTATACGAAAAAAATAGCAATTAATCATTCTGTTAAGCTAGTTTTGAAGAATTGTTAATTTTAATATACAAAGGTAAATAAAGAGTTTTTACAGATATTATTTCAGTTAAATATTTAAAAAGTAACTCTCACTTTTGAGTTAAAAAATCAAATTTGAGTAAGTAAAGTTTTTGCATATGTGATATAATAAAATTTCAGTTTGTTGTTATTAATTAAAACCAAAAAAAATTAACTAGTTACTTATATATATAAATACGCAAATTTTTCTTCCTTCGCGTTCATGAATTTAAAAAATCTCAAAATTAAAACACTAAATTTGACTAATTCTCATTCTCATCTCATTAATTTACAACAAAAAGAACTGCATAAGCAGTTATAAATAGTTTCATACTATCATATTATAAAGATTTGCGTTATATATTTTCAGATTTTAGCCTGCAATAAAATTGCATTTTTCTATACAAGTTAAGCATACATGTATTAGATTTATTCACATTTTAAATGTCAGTCGGAATAATCTGCAAATAAAATTTTTGAGTTTTAGAAAGTATTGTATCCAGAATTAGCAAATAACAAAAATTTATTTAATTATGTTTTTGTGCTAATAAAATTACACACTTTTTATTAATGATACTTCAATATTTATTGATTTCAGTTATATTAGAACATACATTTACAGTTGAAATAAGTTTGTTATATTTGATTTTTGAGTGTAATCGGGTGTTGTAAATCAATATTTTTTAATTGGATTTCAAATTAATAACAATTACCATTTTACAAAGGAATTGATGAAGGTTTCATAAAAAAATATCATCATTTTTTTATTATGTTAAAAATCATACAAATTCTTGTAATCAGTAATTCTACTAAATGGATATTAAAATTTTAAATGTTGTAATTCAAAGCATTATTGACAGATAATTCCTACATTTATGTAAAATCTTTTTTTTTTTTTTTAGTCAAATGGGGAAAAAAATGAAAACTTGTTCCCAAAGGAGATGTATGTTCAACTCCTGTAGGAAAATTGCAATTATTTCTTAAATTTATGTTAGTTATATGTGTCAAAATTTGTGAGAAAGAAATGCTAAATTGCAAAATCAATCTTCATTCTTGTGTAGAAATCATATACTAGGAAGTTCATTGTTTTCTTCCAGGTATTTTTAAATTCACTTTTTAAAATTAAAAATATGATGAGAATACGTACTTTGAAAAATCAATGCATACTAAAAACAGAATAAATCGCAGCCGTCTTCCGTTTCTTTCGGAAAAAGCTCATTAAATAATCATTTATTTAAAGTTGTAGATCCTATTCCCTACAGGTTTATTAACAGAAGACAGGTTAAGTCAATTCCAAAAAGAACTTGATTGAAAATACAATTCTACTTAAATATTTTTCTTTCCAAATAATTTTAAAGCAATAAACTTAATGTTTTATGTTGCAAGTCATTCAAAAAACGTTATCGGTGTAAAAATTCTCTTATTTGTCCATTGTAACATGCTAATTTCAATTACTTTTTTAAATTCTTTGTCTTCTGAACTACTTGTATATTTAGTTAGAACTACTTCGTATAATTAAAGAAAATGTAAATATCAAAAATATCTTTCACCTAATATATAAATTTGATCAACTGTGATTTCCACTTGACAAACAAGTTTAAATAATTTGATGCACATATCCTAAAATTGTACTTCTTCCAGAATGTTCTAAAAATATGAATTGCATTACCTTCTTCATATTTTATTTTTGAAGAAAGCCAACGTAAAACCAAAAAATGGGTTTAAAAATTTTAACATCTTGTAATTTAAAATTTATTGAGCCAAAAAATTGTCGTGATCACTCGAGAGCAGTTTCAACAAGGCACAATAATGCCAAACCAAGACGTCTTTAATCTTTTACTCGTTCCTTCATCACCAGTCTTACTGCATCGTTGTACTGATGTGAAGCAATTCTGCTTCATGGCACAATTAATAAAATATAACAAAAATATTTTTGCGGATTTTGACAAAGTTTAAGCAAATAATGTTATTACTCTTTTTTCACTTTTTTAAAAATTTTTAGATAAGTCTTTCTGTGTTATTATTGAAAAGCTCTGCCATGCCATAGGCTGGCTATCAGTTATATGAAACATATCTCATTTTGTCTTAACTGTGGTAAAATTCATTTAAAACAATTTATGCATGAATTTCTTATTTAATTTTAAAATAACTAATCTTATCAAGAGAAAACATTATATGTGCATAGCAATATTTTCCTATCGACATGCTGAGATTTATTCGCAATATTTTTGTATACTCTTCCTTCGGAAATCCATTTTAAGCAATTTCTTAAACTATTCCATTTGCTCAGATGTCAGAAACTAGTGAGCATTGAATAGTTTTACGTATAAATGCATTATGTTAATTTCATAAATTAAATAAACAACTAGTAACTACACGTATTTTGATATTGCAAGTTTCAGTTGTTTTTCTTTAATAAATGCATGCAATAAACTGCAGTTTCATATATTTGTTTACTTTTTCATAAAAACGTTTTATAACTTATTCATTTATTAAGAACTCCTTATATCCTTTATAGGGAATATTTTTCACTTCATTTCCATTTTAATATTCTTACGTAAATTATTTAAAATTCTTTCAATCTAAAAGATTCAAATATAGTTTCACAAAATAAGAACAATTAGATTATTCGTCTATCAAGAGAAATTTTTGCTAAAAAAAAATCCCTCATAATTTACAAAGATCATATTCTATTCAGAATTATTCCCCTCAGTTTAAGATGGTTTTGCTAAATGCTGAATAACGAGTTCAAAATGTCAAACACGTCAACATTTTATTGGTGCCAAACAAGAAGGCATAAGCATGAAACAATTTTACTGTAACATTTTTCTATTAGATTAAGAAAAAATTACCATGTTACTATTATTGCTTTGCGTAAGAACGTGTTCCCACGGTGACAGACTCTCAATTGTTCTTTAAATCATAATCCTTGGAGCGACATCAACAAAATAAGTTCTGGTAATTATCTTTTAATGAATCATTCACCTTCTTTCAACATGAATGTGTCAGAATTATTTTTTTAAAAAAGTAAAAGTTTTTTTTTAATTTAGAACTTTTAGTGGCAGTTGCAGTTAATTATTGCCATTTTGCTTAGTGAATATGTCGTTAAGATACTAAAAATTAAAAAGTACAAATATTTAGAACATCGCCAATTTCATGGTTTAACTCAGATCTTTTATATAGATGAAAATTTTACTATTATTTTCATATTTAAATTTTTTGTTTCATCACACATAGTAAATGCAATTCATTGAATTGATAAATCAGTTTCATTAAAAATTTAAATGATGAATTGTGTGTCCATACTCAATAAAAATAATGGAGTTTTTATTTACTTTAAGAATGATTTTTATTATTTTTTAAGCACTACTGTAGCGTAATTATTTTTAAAAAATATTTCCTGTGGCAACAAGAATTTAGTTGTTATCAAGTAGCAACAAGAACAACAAAAAGGGAATCAACATGCCAACAAGAAAGGAGAAACTAAAATTCTAAGCTCACGAAAAGAGATGCTTTCTGCGTATATTTTTGTAATTGTTCCTTCTTTTACTCCATTATTGATGTTATTATAAATAATTCATAGAGTTAGTTGCCATTGTTTTCATCCCAAAAATAGTAGCATTTTTATGACTAGTATATTTTAAAAAACTTCTTTCAGGACTAATAAGTGGAAAACTTTTCATTTTATTATTAAATTACGAATGTTATGAATTGTATCCAATTAATGTGCAAGATTATCAAAAAAAAAAAAAAATGATGTCTGGCGGTATCTTAATATTTAAAATTTTTGAGCGAAGTATGAGGCTTCCAAAATTTCAATTTTTATTCAACTCACTATGGCCTAATAGTATAACCAAGTTTTTTAGAGTAAAGAGGTCCTGGTTTGATTCTTGCCATTTGTAACAGCAGAGGTGTCATATTTCTATTTTTTGTATGTATATTTTACCGTATTGAGAGCCTATATTTTACCATTCTGATTATTATAATGAAAATGATTTATTATATTATGAAGAGATTTTCTAGTAAGCATTGCTTTAAGAATGATCGTAAGTATTGTGTTAGTAAAAAATAATTAAGTTATCAACAACAAGGTATCAAAATTTCACTTATATGTAATGCGCTTGTTTATTTTCGTGAAAAAACTCTCATTTAACTATGAGTTTCTGACTTGAAATATAATGATAATTACTTATATTTTTCCCACAAAATATCGATTATGCAAAATAAAAAAAAATTACTTTGAAAGTATATTCTAATTTATTTCAAAAATCAATATAAGCAATGAAATTAAAATAATAATTTAAAATAGCATAAAAAATGTATGAGTTTTAATAAAAATATATGTTACATTTGTTTCATATTATTTTTGATTTATCATGGAAGTAAAATTTTTCATGTTTTTCTTTTAATTAAATTATTAAAAAAAATTTATGATATTCATTTTACGAATAAAAAAGACAATTATATGTATAACCATTCCCCACAATATTATAAAACAAATAACTTTTTTAAAAAAATATAATTTTAACTAATGACTTCGAAAGATTAAAATGTAATAGTTAAAAAAGAAAAGTAAATATGACATATGAAATAATACTTTGTAAGTTTATTTTATGTTATTTGTTATATCATCTTTGAAAATTATTTTCAGGATTATGGAAAGCCTTTGTACGTGTCACTTTCAAAAAAACTGAAGTTGCTGTTCTCTCTCATCCACCATATTTTTCAGGCCTGCCTTTACAAGGTTATCACGACAAGGATTTTGAATCTTTTTTTTTAAGAAAATAAAATCATTTTTATTAAGAAACTAACAAAATAGCATTTTCCTTATATTCAGTCTCTCTTAATTATCCTTAATCTTTTGAATATGTCTTAAAAAACTAAGTGTCCAAACTTCATGAAACTATCAAAAAATGTTTTCATCGGATTAAATTAGATTTATGGACCCTAAAGCATACCTGTTGAAGGTGACAGAATTGTGTCTTAAATTGATAATGGAAGTACATTAATTTCCATTTATTCTCTTTAACAGTTAAAATATTGAGCAATAATTTTCGAAGAGTTTATTATTGTTGCTTAAGATAGTTTCTGACTTTTTCACATTTTGAAAAAGAAACATTTAGGAATTCCCACTCAGTAAGATAAGTGTAATGTACAAATCATGCCTTAATCTGTAAAATAATTACTTTTTAATGTTTACTTTATGTGTCTGAAATTTTTGCTACGTATTTTATGATCATTGTTTTCAGTTTCACTTCTTTCTTTCAAAATCTAGTTATAAAGTTCCGAAGGTACGCAGTAAAAATTTCTTAAAAGGTCTGTAAACAGATTTAACGCTAGGAAGACTTTTAAGAAATTCCATACTCAAAGTAATAAAAGCACTTTGAACAAGTAAACAACCTTGGAAGTGAAAGAAAAGCTGTTCAAATCCTTTCATTGTGATGCACTTATCGTTTGAGAACAGTTTAGCAACATTTAATGATTTTAATTTTTATTACTTGAAATAGATGAGGGAGAATGTGGTAAAACTAGATATAAAGTATGAAGTCAGTTAATATATTTTCCTTTCACTAGTGTGTCACTGCTCAATTTGCTGGCATCAGAAAAAATAGTATATAGTTTGGTGTTGCTTAATTTATCCTGTTATATTGTCATTGCCTGGTTTAAAAATTAATATAAAATATATAGGTCTTTATATTTCATTATATATACATATATTTACTTTCTCAAACGAATGATATTAAGAGTATATTGCAACCATCGTGAAATATAAGGATTTATAATCATGAATGCCATTAATAAATTTTTTGACAAGTTTAACAAATCTTGATCACAAATTTTATAAAGCACTTTTGAACTTCTCGGCATTTCTGTTTCAATAGAGATTTAGAATCCAAGAAATAATAAATTTTATCAAAAATGATAAAGGTTTTCAAGAAAGGAGAGACTTAAATTTAAAAATTTCCGATTTAATTTTTATATAGATTTTAGTATAATATTTATTCTTAAATTTGAAGATAAGCTTCTTTTATATGAATCGTTTTTAAAAAAATTTATAAAAATAATTAACATCGAAATTAAAGTGCCAAATGCGGAAGCTGTTTCCCTCTAAGGATAATGAAAGCTGAAAATAAAAAATCTTTATATTGAGTAATTAAATCAAATTTGTTTTTTGTTTCCCCATCTCCAAAACGTTTGTTTATTAAGACATTATTTCTGAAAAAAAGATGCTGTCAAAACATTTGTTTTAGAAATATAAAATAGAATTTTTTTTTATCTACACTGCCAAATAACTTTTAACTGTCGGTCCGTTTGTAGAATTTAAATAAAAAAATATATGAGTTGAGAATAAATATAGAATTTTGCGTAGAAAGAATCATCCTTTTATTTAGAACCTAAACAAAGATTCATTAACTTAATGTTGTTTATAGAATACGGTTAATTACTTTTAAGCTTAAACACAAACAGTTTAACCTTAGCAAAAAAACATAATTGCACTTTTCCTTAAGTAATGTGTACAAAATATGCTATCCAGTGTGATGTTCAATTATAGTTTACGAAATATCTTGATTTTTAGAACGTGAAAAATAAGAACAGAAGTTGACAGCAGGCTTTAGTGCTAAAACCTTTTCAAGCAGAACGAATTGGAATAAATTTCGTATTTTATGCTCTTTATGAGTGATTTATGTTTCAAATATACAAAAGAACTAAAATATTACATTCATCCTGCATGAACCACGTCTTTATTTCCTATTTCTATGAATAAATATTTCAATTTAGAATATAAATCCAACAGTAAGATTTTCATTTACAAGAGTTAGAATAATAGTAATATTTTAAAATTTTATTTTCGAAACTTTTTGAAAGCATTATATAAATACATACAGATACAGCATTATATAAATTTTAATAGAAATTACAGAACGGACCACAATAACCAAAAATTGATATTATGAAATAAAAAATGTTTTATAATATATTAATAAGCTAATATTACAATTATAGATTATTACAGTTTTATTATATTAACAATTTGTATAAAAATATTTATTGTTTGCTGGTAAAATAGTTTTGGTTAAAGACTTCAATCCAAGAAAAATAAATTTTAAATCCGAATAAAAAAAATTGAATTTTTCTGATAAATTTTTTCAGCTATTAAAGAATCGAAGGCCTCTTATTAAACACAATGATTAAAAATAAAAAATGTCAAGCTATAATAAGATCTTGATTCTTAAAATTTAAAAAATTAGTTTCTCAAAAATGTTGCACAAATTTTTTTAAAAATTTCAAATTGAAAATTTCTAATTTAAATATAGTTAAAAATTATTTCTTTCTGTAAATAAGTGTATTTTATTAAAGAATATTCTCTTTCAGCTTGAATGGCTTTTGTGCATTTATGCATATGCAAACCATTGGAAGAATTCAAAACTTGTTTCTAAGATATTTTTAAAAAAATACGTACAATTACTAACAAAAAATAAATTATATATCAAATACTACAGCATATGATACAGTTATAAAACTTATATCAATCATTAATTTTTTCTTACTAATATACCACTAGCATTTAAATTATATATACAAATTTAATTTATTTTATATTTATATACATAAAACATTATACTTTATAAGGAAGTCATTATATTTTGTAAGGTCACTATTGTAGCTAAAACATTTTTATAAAAAAGTAAAAGTTGCTGATTTTTTAAAACACTCAGAAGATTTAAAATGAGGTTGTTAAAATCTTCTAACTAGGATCCTCAAACCAATCTAAAATAAAAAAATTTAGTTAACAAATAAGTTAATAAATAAGTTATATTCTTTTCTAACAAGCTTAATTTAAATTTTAAGAAAACCTATTCCCAGACTTCTTTTCTTTCCGCCATTCAAAAACAATCTATATTTTGTATCAATGTTTTCCAATTTATTGCTCTCATACAAAAAAAGTAGTAATTGAAAAATATAAAAACAGTAACGCACAACACTCATTATTCTAATACAGTTTAAAAAAAATCCTATCTATTTTAATTAAGTTATTAATAATTATTCAATCCCATTTTGACACATTTATAATACATGTGTAACGTCTGTCATGTAAGTACAATATCAGGAAAATTAAGTATTTCTTAAATGGTCTTCAGTCCAATAAATTTTTGCTAATAGTCTTAATTAACTACGATTTCCTAAGCGCATATGCCGAATGTGATATTAACATAAGAGTTTTAAGACAAAGGCGTGTAAAAATATACTATTGGGAAATATGTATTACAATATAAAATATTTTATTCTAATTAATATTTCTGTCGTCTCATTAATTAAATATTAAAATGATTCAATAAGAATGGAAATATCTTTTTGTTCATGCATATTATTGAAGAGATTATAGCAAAAGACATTTTTATAACAAATTTATTTGCTCTGTAAATGTAAATAGGTTTTGTTAAAAATATTTTTGACTAAGACAAAAAGAATAGAAATTCGAATTGAACTTGTCTTGGATATTAATCATGCCGATGGTTAATTCTATATTCTTAATGAGAAAATTCATTAAGAAAAATAAAACTTTCTACTCGTTAAGCCTCACATCATTAACGCCATACTTGCCAAACAACTTTTTTAGCCCAGTGGCCGTTTTTGACTAAATACAATTATCCAAACGCTTGATATTCGCTATTGGTGTTCCAACAGCTCGAGCTTATTTTCTAAAATAATAATGAAGAGTGGTGAATATTATCTTGATATTTCCTTCTGTCCAATTCATATCGAAACAAATCTGATTGATTTGATAATTCCACTCTTTCCTGATATGACGTAAATTATTCGGACACTTCTCCGCAAAAGCAAGGTCAGACTTAGGTGTACCTGATAAAGGAACTGGAAAGTGGCCTACCGGTCAAAAAAGAAAGGAAAGTATTTGTTCGCATCTTTATTTTACTTTTTTTATTTGAAAGCAACGCTCACGGGTTGAAAGCAGTGTCATCGTTTTCATCACTCTCGCGCTCACGTGTTTAGTCTACTTCTATGAGGATTTGGCGGAGCGTAAACATGTGAGTAGCTTTCGAGATTCTATCTTTCTTATAGTATTTAAAGTGTAACTTTAAAAGAAAAATTCGATTTCAACCTTTAACAATATATTTTAAGACTTCTTTTTTTTAAAATGTTCTTTGATTCAAAAGTATTTGAATATTAGAAAAAACTGAATTTTATATTCTCTGTAGGATTAAATTTATTAGTTTTACGTATAATTTATTATATCATGATAGAATATATTTCAAAAAATGTTTCTTTTTGTTTGTAGTATAGAAAAATTAGGTTTTCGCAATGAAAAATTGATTACTAATTTATATTTTGAAAAATTAACTTTATGATCGATAAATGCACTTGTATTAAACGTGCAAAAATATTATAAGCTCCGGGTTTTACAAGGGATTGAATGGCACGGTTATCACAGACAAGCTCTGATTCTGTAGATAATCCTCAAATTAAGTAAAAGAGATAAAAAAAATCAACACAAATATGCGCATTTAAGAAATTTAAACAAACAACAAGTAATTATTATCTCTATTAAAGATACTTATTAACAGAGAAATAATAAAATTATTCTTTACTTAATTAACTCTTTAGAAAATCAGCCAAACACTTCTATTTTTTTATTCGAAAATGTTTTCAGAATTTTAAGCTAAATTTCATTAAAATTTAATTATTATGGCTATAGGATTTAAGCTGCAAAAATCTTTTAATATAAATAAATTAATTTCAATTTTTTTTGCGTTGTTAGAAACAATACAGAAGCACATAATGCACAATTTTTACAAGCATAAGTTTCTTTAGATAAAGAACATTATAAAATTTAACAGGTTTTAAGAATCTCATTTATTTTTAAAATGTTATCCTTGCATTTTTTGCCTAAATTTTTATCGTACTGAAATTTTATCCTTAATAAATATGCATTCATTAGAAATAATTTTAAGCATTTTCATACAAATGTACGTATAAAAACTACATAAATGGATATATGAATTCTAGAACTCCAGTCTTAGCGAAAAAGAACTCTACATTTTTTATGTGATAACATAATAAATAATTTTTGTGAATAAAACTATATTATCAAAATTTACCCTACATTCTTTTGTTTTGACAAAAATCATTTCATATTCATCTAAAGGTTTATTTAAAGTCAAGAATATTCTGTTTAAGTATTAGCTTAGTTTAGCAAAATACGAAATAAAATAGTTTTTAGTCCGAAATTATAATTTTAAAATGGTTAGATTTATTTTAATGCAGAAATAAAAATAAAATGAAATATCTTATTTTACTTCTGTAAAACAAGGTATTTTTTTATTCTTATTTATAAGTATTAGGAACAATTGTATAAATTATGGGAAACAATTATAAGTTAGGAGAAGCAATTGTATAAAAGTTGTTATATAGTACAAATTATGTATTTATATATGAAAGCACAAATATAAGAATCCATAATCTATAGATGTTTATAAATTGTTCATTTAAAAGTTTAGTTAATGTTAAGTGTTAAGTAAACTTATGTAATAAGTTGACTATCTTTAAAATCAAACATAATGAAATAATTTATAATTGTGTAAGCTATTATCAAATTTTTTCCTAAATATATTAGACAAAATTTTCGTTCTTTTGTTAAGTTTGTTTTAATGTGGATACAAATTGCTTCGGAACATAGAAAAGAAGTAAGGAAAAGTGAAAGAGAAACTAATTTTTGTCAGTTGCAATACTCTACATTATAGATTTTCAAAGATTGAAGAAATTAATTTTAATGCAATATTTCCATTGATTTCAATTCCAAGTGTTTGCAATATGTAAAGCAGAATAATAGTTAATAAAAAAACTTAATTCATTCGATGCAACAGAAATATGTAGTACTAACACGTACATTTTTACACACGTTTAATACCTTTGTGAAAAATCATTCGTATATAGCTAACGTCGAATTGTTAATATATTGGGATTTATAATAAGTTGCAAATTGAACGTCCCTAATTGTATTTTACGAAAAATTTAATGTTTCTTGACTTGTATGCTTATTTGGTATGCATAAGAACGTCTGTGAAATAATACTGCAACTATATATGCAATGTAGTTTTAAAATATTCTCATATATTAGTAGGTATATGTATAATATTAAATTAATCTATAAAAGCTACTTAATTATGAGAAACTGAATGACAAGCATGGGAAAAGAACATTTTGTCATATATTTAAAGCGCCCTTCACTTTTCTACATAATGACTCTTCATTTTAACAATTGATGTATCTAATCATGAGTTTCAGTACTCTAATGTTACGTCACCAGTTCATCCAGATGAGTAGTTATTGTATTTCATGCTATAAAGCGCTGCAGTCGAGGAAAACATAGGATACAAAACTAACAAAAATAGAAAGCAATAATGCTTTCAAAACAGGGGGTGCATATGAAAGAGGAGGAGAGAAATTTCTTCTAAGGAATTGTACTCGAATTGCATTCTGATTGTTCTCACAATGTCTCCACAACTCAAGAATTTCTAGAAAGGAAAATTCCTTTACCAATTTCCTATCTTTTACCTAAACTGAAACAGTTTCTGGGGAGGGGGGTGATATATTTTGTAAATGATGAAGATTTAAAGACAAACTGACTCATTTGGCTTAATATATTATTGGAAAGGAGCGCATAACACGGGAATTTCTGAAGCTCGTGACAAGATGTGACAAATGTTTATATCTAGAAGGTGATTCAAAGAAATGTATATGTTGCAAATGAAAGATATAATTTTATGTATATGTTGCTAAAATCTGTTATTGAGTTTTTAGGAAAAAAAGGATATTAATTAATGATAAATATTAGTAGATTCATATTGTAACATTATACTAAAAGCATTTTTAATAGGATGGCTTTATTGGATTATACATTTTTTATAAATTAGAGCTAATCAATATTTTATATTAATCACAATTTCTTATACATTTTTTCTTAACTTATCCATTTACCTAAATTTAATCAAATGTAATAAAAATACTATAATACGTAATATAATGCTATTTGAACAATTAAAACAAACATACGAAATTGATATTTTGTCTTTCGCTTGTAGGCATCTACGAAAAACCATTGAGAACATAATTAAATGTAGGATATTATGAAACATTAGAGCATATCTTTTTTCAATAAAAAATAGAATAGAAAAAAATGATTAGATATGAAAAATTTAAAAATTGGGGCTTACTAACTATAGAATTTTTTTTGAATTTAAGAAATATGCTGATATTTTTATTTCATTCAAGTGTCGTTGGACAGGATGCTGTTTGTTTTATGTAGCGAAGAATTTAATAAGTAAATTTTCTTTCTCTTATACGAATTTTTCTTAAAAATATTTAATATTATTTTAGTTAAACTGCTTAATTCTGCTTGATAATTTATTATAATTCCTAAAAATCTCAGGATAGAAAAATGTACAAACAGAGAATGTATGCAAGAGTTTTTCATCATCGTGCTTTAATCATCTCTGCTTGCCAGTCATGTGGTTAATGAACCTTTTCTTCTGAATTAGATGATTGACTTAAACTAATCTATCTGGACATAGTTACAAATGAAATTATGTATTAAATATAACTGTTATATTGGGCATTACTGTGTACACAAAAATTGCGCACAAAGGTTTACGTTTTTTGGCCATGTTTATTCCACTTCTGTCAATGATTTTTTGATTTGATAAATATTAATGTACGTAATTACCTTTTAAAAATTAATGTTAATATTTAAAGTTTACTAAAAAATTAAATATATTTTGTTTTTAGCTTTTATATTATAATAAAAAAATCAATAAAAAGTTGTTAATAAAAAAAAATGTGAAATAAGATAATTTCTAGAACATTTTAATTGCACATTGCTGATTTTCATCCTTTAAATTTTCGGATAAATTAAGATTTATAAGTAGATTTTTATTTTATGAACTTTCCGTTCTCAATTTCTTTCTAAAGAATAAATATTTATAAAGAAGTTGATGGAAAATAAACAAAAAATAAAAAAAAAATTCGATTTGTTTGTAAACAATTAAAAGTTAGGAAAAAATCGAGTGTGTTTTTGAATAATTATTTTATAATTTATAATTTTCCAGTCAATTTATATTTACTCTCTTTCTCATTTTTTAATGTCACATTTGGTTTGTGTAAGTAAAATTATACATTAATTAATTCATATGTAATATTTTTATGAAGAAAATGTAGTTTATTTCCCTTATTTAACTCCTATTTCCATGCAATGTAAGTAACTCACCTGTGAATAAAGCAGATAAAAGTATCATAAAAGCATTTTTAACTGACAGATTTAGCAATTACATTATTTGAAAGGATAATAGTAATTACCCATTAATTCTATTACTCAAAAGTTATTTTATACTTTTATGTAATAATTATTTTGTTTCATAAAATAAAATAAAATTATTCAATATATATTATCGATTTTCACTTGTGTTTCAAACTGTCTTATCCTTCATTTTATAATTTTTGAGTTGCGCATTTATTAGAGTTTTTTTCATAAAAAACATTTAAAACACATTAGAACGAATTGCATAATGTTACTCTGTCAATTATGTGATTCCATTCATGTATGACGCTGGAAATATGAACAAATTACCTACAATAATTAAAATTTAAATAATTTAACATGACTGTAAAACTATAATTTTCAACCTCGATGTTAATAATCTAAGTTAATGTAGAAGAGAATATTTAGTTTGAAACCAGAAAATGGAAAAAATATTCAAACATTATAAGTGAACTAACTTTATTAGCTCAAGATTAATACTTATAATTAAATAATTTAATTTAAACTTCTAATAATTAATTATTTTATTTTCTAATTTAAAGTTATCTTCTATACAACTAGTTTAATCTCATTATTAACAACCGACGACTATTAGATAACGACTATTAGTAAACAGTTTGCTTAATAGTAAGTGGATTTAGTTTTCATTTTTGATTCGGATCTTAGAGTAATGTCTTGCTTAAAAACTATAGTTTCAAGCCTAATTAATGCTTATTTGTAAAAAAATGACTTTTGGATGACTAGCAAACCAAATCTCTTATTAACAGAGCTGAAACTCAAAATTAATGTTTATTAATAAAGCTAGTTATTTTACTCAAGTATTTAACTCTTTTAGTGATCTAATAATTTGGCAAAACAAACTAAATACTTTCATTATCAAAAAAATATTTATGTATATATTGAGAAAGTTATAACTTATTATATGGAAGAAATCAAGTAATTCCACACTCTTATTTCAGAATCTCTTACAAACAGAATTATCAAATTGATCAATCGAATGAAGAAATTGAATCAGAAACTCTTACAAACAGAATTATATTGTTTCACAATATTTCTGTTTTTCTACACAAATTTATCCTAAGTAATGTTCATTAATTAAATTAAAACACTATTCAGATTTTAACTTAATTAATATAATAAACAGAATTTAATTTATTAAGCGTCTTCTATACTTAACAAAATATAAATATATAAAACCAGATAGATTTTCCATAACTTTTGTAATTGAACAAGGCAATTTAAAAATTATCTGTGAAAACAAAATTACTTACAAAAAATAAGCAACTGATAAAAGTTTTTCCGCATAAACAACAAAGAATATTAATTTTTCTTGAAGGTCAACAGGAATGTCGATTTTTAAGATTTTCTGGAACAATTTAACCAGTCACTCGACAAAATGAACTTCGTCGACTTCTTTTAGAACAAGATTTTCTTCTAACACTCTTCTACATTCCTTTAATGACATTGCCCATGGCATTTTGTATCAGCTATTATAATAGAAATTTCTCGTTAAAATGAAGGAATGAGAAAATGCATTGAAACAAAGAAGCAGATAAATGTAATCAATGATGGCTCAAGAAAAATAACCAATAATTAAAGTTTAAGACATTTAAGAAACACAAAAAATCGCTTTTAGTAGTAAATTTTTTAATGTTCTAATATGATTCTTAAAATTTTTCAGCAAAAAAATTATGAAAAGAAAACATTAAATCGATTATGTTATCTATCGATTATGTTATCTAATTACATTCTGCAAATTTTAAAATTAATTAATAATATATATTTTTTACGCTATTATAAAAAAAGCACCGTAAAAGTATTTTCAAAATGACATTTTATTAAAGCAAAATATGTGTTACGGTTTTTCTAACTTATAATGCCATATACAAGATTTCATATAAAAATAATGCCTTAAATGGACTTATACTATTATTTAAGAATAAGACTTCAGATTAATTTGCATTTGAGAGCTGGTTCGAGCTGGAATTATATCTCAAAGCGTTTTAGTTAATGAGCGAAAATATTATTTTAAGCGTCTTGAATTCTACAAACATACATGAACTAAAGGCAAGTGCAGTACGTTAAATAGGTCGTGTTCGCAATGTCTCCAAGTGAAATGGTAGCTTTTGGTCAAGCCAGGTCAAGTTAAGAGGATCTTCTTGGTTCCTGCTTCTAAATTATGAAGACAACCACCTTTTCTCAGTATCTTCTATCTACTGGCAAAACCAAGCTCTGTCTAGGTACAGGGAAATATATTGGTGCACACATACATACATGACAAATGAGGCTCTATTTTTAAATCATTCTTTAAATTATTTAGATTCTATTTGTTGTTTTGAATGACTTCTTACACATGAATTATAATTATTTAGAAACTGCAAACAATCAGTTCACAACAATCTGAAAAATGACTCCAGATTCAAAAATCTGAAAATAGGAACTGAAATTTTAATTTAATTTTACGAAATTGTTCTATAATCTAATTAGTTCCATTACATGTTTTCATTCTGAATTGTATTGAGATGTTGAAAATCCTGAAAATTATGTGCTAGTTTAATTTAGAAAATCACACACAACTGTAGCAACAAATTATGTGCTAGTTTAATTTAGAAAATCACACACAACTGTAGCAA
>JAPDSC010072677.1:15938-54441 GCA_026290005.1 Latrodectus geometricus | reverse complement strand
TTGCAGCTCCTCTCATATTCGTAATTAAAATAAAAATTAAGAATTTCCTAATTCTAAGCAATGAATGCTTATAAAGAAATTCATTACAATTATTTAAGAAATATATAATAATCAATGTTTTGATTTTACAAATATTTCTGGATGGCTTTATTTCCTCTCTCTTAGAGGCCATATTTGCATAGTTTCTTTTTTTCGACACATTTGAAAATATTCATAACATACAATATGACAACAATATTATTTTCAGTAAAAATATTTAAAGTCATTAAGTTTTAATTTTATATTTATAAGAAAAAAACTTTAAATCAGTATGTCTGTTAATTATTTAAGAAATGTATCATTAATTACTTTTGAAAGTAAAATAACTGGGATTGGTCATACAAATTAATATTCGATTTGCGTATTATATTTTCTAAAATAACATAATTACTAAAAAGGTATTGCTGCATTCAGTATAAAGAAATAGGAAATGCATGTAAGTTTGCTTTCCAGTTCATTACAGGTACATAAATGTTTATTCAATTCTGATCCAAATCAGTTTTAAATATTTGAAAGTAGTTGTGTGTTTTATAAATGAAAAAAAAGCAGTAGCTTTAAATTGATGTTTACATATTATAACATTGCATTAGTAATATCAATTCTTAATTTGCATATTATTTCCTTTGTGAAAATCCATTGCAACGAAATAAGAGTAGGTACCTTAAAGTACATAATCAAATAAGGTAAACACTCATATAAAAAGTTTGCACCATATATAAAAATTACATTCAAAGAATAATAAACAAAAGGAAAGATTATATATAAAAAAAGCTTTCTAACAAAGATAATTTTTTCTAGTTGATAAATTATTTGTTCACTTATGAACCACTGTAAAATATTTATCAAAAAATAATTCCCTCCGTTTTTTTGTAGACTTGTTTGTTTTATTTTGCAAGATAATGTATAATTTATTTTCATTATTTATTTACCGAAAATTACAAAAAATGCATTTAAAAATAAAAAATTCAAAATATTCATTTTATTTAAGTGAAAAAAATTGTTTGTCAAACGAAAATTTATTTTTGTATTATTCTTTCAAAAATATAAAGTTGGAAAAAATAAATAAAGGAATGAAGTTTACATCGTATGAAAGCAATCACATTTAAAGAGTGGGATTAAAATTCATTTATTTAAAGGCCCAAAAAGTATAAATTTTCGATTGCATGAAAAAAATTTAAAGCTTGCGATTGAATAAATTTCATGCATTTCAATTATTCAGTAAATTACATCTCATAGATTTGAAATAGTGTCTTGACAAATTCAAATGTTATATTTTATTAATTGTTTTCCCACACAGTAGTGTTTACGTCATAGTAAATGAATTTTTAATAAAATGTATCAAAGAAAGAAAATAATCTTTCAATAATTAATTTTTATTTTCTATAAAATTTAATTGAAATGCACATTTCCTAAGCATATATATGCTTATTTTATGTGAATGTAATTCATCCGTTTTTTAATGCAGCAATTAATCAAATCACTAAGTTAACTTTGTCTACCATCTTTTTTAAACTTTTAACCACAAATATCAATAGCAATAAGGCAATATTTTGTTTTCATAAAAAGATAATTGTTTTTTAAAAAAGGCAAACTGTAATACTATGAAGAAAATTTAACTAAATTGAAGAAGCTTATGTTTTAATAATTAACGATAATTCCAATAAAACAAGATGATGTAAAATGCTACTTGATTATGAGAAAGCATTAAAAATTTAGGCTGAATATTCACGGCATTTTTCTTTTCTAAAGACATTATAGAGTTATTCCATAGTCAACCTTTCATGTTTATAAATTTTTATGTTAAAATCGAATATTTATCAATTTTTTGTTATATTTTTATCACCAGTCAAATATAAACTTCTGCAAATTATAAAAATATATATAACAGAAGAGAGGCAATATATGAGCTTTAATATGTAAGATAAATATTTCAATGATAATGTACTTTTCCAAGATTTTGTCACCTTAGTATTACAGAATAATATATATTCTAAAGTATAAATTTTGTGAAAAAATCTGATAAACGTAATATACATAAATGTAACATGAGTAAAAAAAAATGTGTTACATTTTGCAGCAAACGGTATCAGATTTTGCGAATAAGGAATTAAATTAGTTGAATATTGGATAACAGCTTTATTTAATGTGATGTTTCAATGATGGGATAAAGGAATAAAACATTTGTAAATGATTGAGAACTATAAAAATTACTAAATGAATTTAAATTTTATCCCATTTATTATTAAAATGTAAATTAATATTAGAAATTAAAATTATAATTTTATCCGATAAAGATCGTACAAACTGTAAGTAAACTTCTTGGTATAATTATAACTTATTAAATAAAAAGTAGATAGAAATTTTTGTATAAAAATGTATAAAAATTTTTTACTTTCAATATTAGTTGAAATTATTATGTAATTAAATGATAAAAAAAGATACAAAAATTTTTTTTGTCTCTTATACACATATCTTTAAGCAATCTAACGTATAAATAGATAGCAATATATATAGCGTATAAATAAATAATATGCGACACTTTTATTTAAAAATAATAAGAATAATCATTTCATGTACATTGCTCAAAATTTCCTATTACTCTAACCGGAAATTATTATTAAAGAAAATCATGTTTAATTTCACTCATAATTAAAATTTTCTGAACTTTAATTTTATAGGTAAGTGTATCTAATTAACAGTCTAATCTTAAGCCATTGTAGTAATTAGTTTGTTATTATGAATGAGATCTAAGTGTAAGCAAAATAATTTAGTTAAGGATTGCAAAAGATCTTTTTGCCATATCTTTCATTTACTTTTTCAAATAATTCAGATCAATCGTCTTAAAGAAAAGATATATAATTTAAAAAAATATGTAGTATTTTAATAATAGATCAAAAATATCATTTCTGTAATCATCGTTTTCCAATATATGTTCTATTAAAAAAATTACAAAAAAAAAAAATAAAATAAAGAGGTATTTTTTTCTTTTTTACATCATTCTACGAGGAAATATTTAACATTATGCATTGCATTAAGTAAAAAGTCTTACATTTATTTGAACTTTACCCTTAAGTTGATAGTAACTAAATAAATAAATCGTATCTCTTCTCAATTTACATACTTAGCTATGAAGTAGTGAAAAAGATAATTAATTATGTTTATCCCTAAGCTGCTCTGATGGAAAAATCAATGAACTTAAGGAATGTTTTATAAGTGCAATCAATGATTTGAAGAACATAATGGAATATTTAATGTAAGTTAAAGCTTGTGTTACGATGGCACAAATGTTCTATTTATTTGAATTATGTTAAATATATAAGAAAATTTATATTCTTAAATCTTTACTTACAACTTATTTTACTAAAGAAGTATATAAAAGTATACAAATAAAATAATATTCATTATAAATTATTTTATGCGTAAAGAGTTGATATGTTTAATTATGTTAAATATTCTTATTACCTTAGATTGAAATGTTATGAGAACGTAGGTATCTTTTTTTAATAATATTTTATATTCCCTTAAGCTTAATTTTTCTTAGTTCCATTTAGTTTGTACTTATACTCTAATTATTAAGTCTGTAGAATAATTAATCTATTTTTCTATAATCTAATGATGCCTAAGCAAATGTGAAGCACTGATAATTAGTAAGCAGGAATGTGGAAGAAGATTCTCAGGTTTAACGTACTACTATTAGATATATAGTTTTTTGGAAACTATTGCTAGCATAATCTATTTGATATGCCTCAACTCTCAATAATATGCATTTCAGATCTTTGGCAGGTTAGGGAGTAGATCCTATTATTTTCTGATAGCAATATAATTTCTTTTTATAATTAGCCCATCATCGCTTCATCATGTAGGTGAAATATTATGATGAATCATCATATTTGTGAAATCATCATAATGTTTTATCATAAATGTTAAATCATTCTCTGAGAGTACAACTGATATTTATTATCAATATATAATTATTTATGAATTATATATTTCATTAATTGTGGTAAATGCAAATTGTTTTGAGAACTATTCCAACTTTTTACTATATTTAAGAATAAATATATCGATTAAATTCTTTCCCACTGTGTATTTAAATTATTTATAGATATATGATTTTCTGAATAACCATAGGTTATAATTTAATTGAAAATTACCTGATTATGTGAAGTCCTTATTAAATAGCGAAAATAATTAGTAGAATTATTTTACTGTACTCGTTTATTATTTTACATAATATAAAGATAATTTATTCTGAATAAAGAATATTTTCTTCGAATGTATTTGGATATAAATAGGAATTTTTTAAGAAGGAATATAATAATTAATTTAGGCAATAAATTATAAAGCAGCCTTTTGATGTTCATAAAGTGACATCTCTTATTCCAAAAGTTTCTAACGATAGAAGAAGATTTTAGATAAATTCGAAGTAAGTCATGAATTAAGTCCTATTTTTTTATTAGAATCATTTTACAACTTTTAAAAGCAGTATTTCTATTAAGATTCCTCAACTGAGTGGCGGAATCAAAATACATTGGATGATTATAGAAATGGAAAAAAATTAATTAGCTTCATTCGGCTATTTCAGATTTACGAAAAATGATTCCTTTCATAATCAATGTTTTATTAATATAAAAGTTTCTATATAAGCGAAATTATTTTAAAAAGATAAGCACAAGAAAATATGCAGTCATTCAAAGAATAATATAAATGTTTAAATTTAATCTAAGGATATACATTTTACAATTAAATTGAAGCAATGTTAAAATAATATGCTGATTTTAAATAATGAAAAAATTATTCTATAGAAATATATGAGAATAATCATGCAACAAAACTTTGCAAATCATTCAATTTCTTAAAATGTAAATTTTTATACATTTTACACATGATAAAAATATGTTCCTTTGACAGTTTTGAAATAATATTAAATAAAAATAATTTGAAAATTGAATTTTTTAAATTTATTTTTAACATAGCTAATATCGTTTTCTAATCTTTAATATTTTGAATTTTCTTTACAAACTTTATGAAAGGCTAATAATATGTTCCGTATTTTAAAATTCAGTTAATTAAATGAGTTTTAGTAAGGTAATAATTTCGGAATCATTAAAATATGTAAACGTCATTTAAATGTTCTTAAAAGACATAAATGTAAAATAATAACTGAAAAAATATTGAAACAAGTATGCAAAAATAAAAATGTAATAAATAGTTATTGTTTTAAAATAAAGATTTTTCTTAGCATTGTTTATAAAATTACTAGAAATAACACTCATACTTTACTGAAACTTACTATACCGAAATAATTACTTGCAATATTTTGACGTTTAGTTGTGGATGTTATCGGATAAGTAAAAACATATTTGTTTGGTGAAATTAATATAGATGTTTTTAAATAAAGTATAATCATAAAAATTACAATTTGTCAAGTTTGAATTAAATTTTATTTGTATGTAACTAATAAATAATAAAGGAGATATTTAAAAATTAAATTAATAATTGTTATAAAATATATGAAACGAGTTTTATCATTGTATATAATTAATTATATTTTAATTAATATTGATCTTGTAAGATTAATCTCAGTGGTAAAGCCTAAGCGGTTTTAAAAATAAAAAATTTCTTTGATAATGGCTAAGATCCTAAAATTCTATTAATGATGTTTTCACATTTGAAAATGATGTTTTAATCATAAATATAATTGAATTCGGATTGAATTGGGAATTATATTGTATCGAAACAATTATATTTAAATTCACTTAAATTAAATTAAAATGTCAGGTAATTTTCCTTTTTTTTCCTTTATTTATTCTGTAGGTATTTTTACGCATTTTACTTATTGATTTTTAAATTTAAACATAAAAATGTAAGTTAAAATATTGAAAAATGTTTGTATTTATAATGCTTTAGTACTAAAATTTAATAAATTAAAAAAAGACCATTTTAAATATGATAATATAATAAAAAATGATAAAAATAAATTTTCATTAATAATTTTCAATTTAACTTAATTATTATGTACAACTCCTATATTTCTTACATTTTTTTAGTGCAAATAAATAATTAGTAACAAAATTTGTTTGAACATTTAAATAACTTACATATTTTTATTACTGAGGAAAAACATTTTATTTAAAGTGTATTATTAAAATTTTCTTATATAAAATAATTTGATTTACATTATGTAAGTTTAGAGCAAAAGTAGTTCTTGTATTGTTTTTAATAATTAAATCTTAAAAAAATTTTTAAATATACAAATATAAAAATCGAAAAAATACCTTAATAATAAAAATACTTTAATTATAGCATAATTTATTCAGATTTCTAATTCATATTTGATCATTAAATATATATACATTTTAATGCACATTAAATAACTATAAATTACTTAGTAAAAAGGTTGTTAATTTATTAAAAATCTTCTGTAAGTGTCCATTAAGCAAATACAATAGACAATTCAATATTGCTTTTAAGTTTTACGTTAATAATATCTTATTTCCTTTTGAATTCTCTAATATCTTATTTCCTCACTTCAGAAACTAATTGAATTATATTTAATTTTAAAAATATTTTCTTTTTAAGCTTCTATAATTATGAATAAGCAGAAAAAATTAAGAATTTATAATACATTTTAATTTAACCGAGAAAAATTTTACTATTAATGTTTTAGTATCTAGATCTACATTGTTCACTGCATTTAAAAATAAAATATTATTACAGTTTGAAAATATTTATAATTAACAGCAAAAATAAATTTTTTGAACACATTTTTATGCATATAATAAATAATGTAAAGTGGTTTTTGTGTAACAAAAAAATTATTATAAAGCAAAAATATATTTATTACACAACTCAGTGATTTTAAATTGATAGATGTAAAAATAACATAACTTAAACCTTTTAATTATTAATAGAATTTTTCAAATATTCCTAATAATAATATGTTATAACATGTTAAAATTTTCGTAAAATATAGTTTTGGTTAAAGAAAAGTGGAGGAAAAGGAAATATTATTTGAATTAATATGTATCTTTTTTGCACTAATTGTTTTAAACACTCTTAAAATAATATACCTTTTATCAAATAACTTTTTTATTTAATGCAATGGCTGCAAAAAGAATAAAAGTGCGTCTGTTTACTCTTGTTTTAGGTAGTAAAATATTTCTAAAAAATTACGAATTTATTTCCTGCACTTACTGAAAAATTCTTACTTTTGCTTTTTCTTTTGCGTGTGATTAAAGATCACATATCATATTTCAGTTAGAAGAGTTGAATTGAAATGTTATTCAAACTTAAATGACATTTTTCCCTAATCCTTGATTAAAATATTTTTAAAAATGCATTTATTTACTTTTAAGAATAATTTTGTTACTTGTATTTTTTATTCATTATTTATAACAACTTTTTGATTTAAATTTAAAATATTAAACGCGTTTAACTTCATTTAAAAGGTTTTATATTTTTATTCATTGCAATTGTATTGAATATCTATAATTCATTTGATAATCTTTAATAATGATTGTTAGATGCACTAAGTTTCCTTTAACCATTTCGCAAATAATACATAATAGTTTGCTAAATGATATTTTAATGTATTTCAAATGCAGTTGATTAGCTTATTACTTTGCATAATGAATACTCATCTTAGATGTTTCGATTATGTAAATATTTTCTTACGAAAAATCGCTTAAGCCTGAAAAAATGTCTTTCAATATACAATTTTTTTGATGATAATAATAATAATTAAGTACTTTAATTACTTATTGTACTTAAAAGTTATTAAAAAACTAATTTCCGTAACTTTCTCGAATTTTTCGATACCTTCATGTGTAAATTGCATCAAAAATATTTGATACAAAAATGATTTAAAATAAAATTTTGTCCCTGAAATGAGTTTACTGATTTTTTAATTTTTATACTAAGATTTTGATTACAAATTCTTTGAGGCATTCAGAAATAAGTGAAATTAAGACAGATCACAAAATCATTAATTTTAATTAATAGAAATGCTTAAAATATACAGCTCACCAGTTTTACCAATAACTACCTTATCTCATTGCAAACAATGAATTATTAGTATAAAATATATCATTGAATTAATTCTTTAACGTTCTTCGGTAAATTTTTTTTTTTTTTTTTTTTGTTCAACATTTTATTTCAGTATATTAGTGTCGCATTATACGTTTGTAATTTAAAACTTTATAAAACATAATTAAATATAAAATATAAGTTTATTATAAAATAAAATATGATTTTAATTCCCTCATTGTGTTTAAATTATCAATCTGTTATAGTTTTTTAGTTTTGCATTGAAAACAAATTTATAAGTTACCTTGAAAATTTATATGAAGGATATAAATTTAATTCAAGGATAGTGGCTTGTTCCTAGATATAACTCTTAAAATTCCCTTTTTATTTTATATATTTATTCAGAGAGGGATCAGTCAATATATTTAATATAGAACAAAGAACTATGAAACAATTTTCTAAAATCCAAAAATATCATTTAACTTTCATAAGTAAATACACCAATAATAATAAAAATCAAAAGTAAATATAAAATAAAATAATATAATTTTATAAAAGTTCAAAATGCCATAAGAAATCTTTAAATGTTATTTTAATTAACACAGAATCTGGAGAAAATTAAAAATATATAAGAATATTATTAGACACTAGTGCGATGTAAATAGATTTGTTCACGAAAGAAAATTAAGAACCTTAACAAAAGGATTTGCATGAATACATTAATATTTAAAAAAATATTTATCTTTAATTTAAAGTGTCATTTGTTTAAAAAACTTTTAAGATTTTTCTACTTCTCACATTAATGTCATGTAATGCTATATAAAAAAGACTTATTTCTGCATCAATTAAAATGTCAGTTGTACATTTTTCTATAGAACCAGGAATTTTATCTATCCATCTATTTATATCTCTCTCTCTCTTTCTCTCTCTGTGTGTGTGTGTGTGTGTGTGTGTGTGTGAATAATAACACATTAATTGCGTAAGCATTTATGAAGAACATTTAAATTAACTAAGCAATGGTAATCAAAAAGTACCATTAGGAATTACAAATGGACGAACAATATTAATACTAATACAAATTAAGTACGTTTAACCTCCTACATTAACTATTATTATATATTAACTATTAACATACAACTATGTTGAAATACAACTATATTATATAAAACATACCAATAACAAATCTATTATTTTAACAACTTATTAAAATTAATAATTTATTTACTTATTAAAGTGTAACATATGTTAAATTATAATAAGGTGAGTATAAAATATATCAAGAAAAGTTATTTAAATTTCAGTTTAATCACATTTGAGAACGAATACAATTTATTCTTAAAGTGTTTGCAAAAAAAGCCAATTCACAACACTCTTTTAAAAGGGCGATTGTAGAAAAATTAATGAAACTAATTTGTCACGAACTTCAATTCCGTTGTAAATAAATGATTGTTCTCTTTTTAGCTCCTCAGTTAAGTGATTTGCAGAAAATTTATGACTCCTATTGCAACAACAAATTTAACACTATTTAACAGTTGTTTTCAGAAACTTCTATCAAACTACACTTTTCAAAATTCTAAATAACCTTTCTACTTTATTTTCTGCATATATTTGAACTATTTTATAAACTGAAATTTCTATTTATAATTTAATCAATGTTAACCTTGTATATTTATTAACTACATCATCCGCATATGGTACAAAAAGCAGTAAACTGTAGTATATAAACTTATTTATAATTCATATATTGTTAATACGCTTAAGTTGTTGATAAAAAAACCGTTGTAAATTCACCATAAGTTTCTTGGTGAATTTTTGTGAAATTTTTTAAATGTCTTGAAATTGTTAAGACATATTTTTAACATATTTAAGAAAAAATTTGTTTCACTTAAAATTTTTAAAATGATATTTTTTTTATAATTTTAAACTTGAAGTTAAGTTCCCATCATTATTCAAAAATCGCTTATAATTTTAATGTATAATTTCATTCTATTTTTTTATTCTTATCTCAGTTAATATAATATTGATTGCTGAATAATTTTAACATATGCTGTATAGCTGTTTCTTTTAACTTTGTAGAATATTTTAAATATTTTTATAAAGGATTAATGCTGTGTATGTTATGTATAACACATACTCTACATTTATTCATTAGTAATGAAATGAAAGTGTAAATTAACATTATTTTACAAATTTTAAAATTACTAAAAAAATAAATTATTATATAAAAGCAATACAAAAATTATTTTTACATACAATCATATGATTTGTCAAATTATTTAACATAAGGAAACTTTCCTTTGAAAGCATTTGTGTGTTTCTTCTATAATATTAAAGCAATAACTGTAAGTAAAAGTCCTAGTTAAAACATCTTAAACTTTTAATTTGTTTATGAATATTTATTTCATAATATACTGCATGAACATTCTCATAATCATATTTATAATTAAACCGAATAAGCAAGGTCATTTTCTACCAAACGGCTCATTTCATTAGTATAATCTTCCATACTAAAGAATGAATGATTTAAATGAAATGATTTAACTAATATTTTGTCAGTATTACATTAAATTAACTAAATCATTTAAACTGCATTCTATCAAAAACTAATTATGCAAAAGAAAGTATTGATTTTTGCAAATTTATCTGATTTGGAGAAGCTGCAATTCACAATAGATTTAGATGAAAATAACTCATTATGTTATCTAACAGCCAATTACAATTATGCTTGCATTAGCTTACATATATATATAAATATAAAAATGTTGGTAAATATAAATAATAATATAAAAAAGATAGAATTGCATAAGAAGTCAATATTGTGCATAGATACAAATGTTGTATCTAAATATAGATAAGAGCTGTCTATATAAATTTTTGTATATTTGATTTTCAGACAAAAATGCTTCGATTGCTTCTAGAAAAAAAAATATTCATAACTTTAACACATATATTGAGGTAAGACATTCATTTCCAGGTGCTACTGGATCGTCTGTAGTCATCATTATTTCATTCAATGAATACGAAAACAATCCGAATTATCAACACAATCACCCAAATCATACAAAAGTCATAATTCTTGCGAACTAATATACTTGTGCTATTGTCAAACGGAATCGAAGAATAATCTAGACTTGATATTTATCATTATTTTGTAGAAATGCTATCTAGTAACCGACTATATGATGGGATAAAATGAATTTGTACTCAACCTATCATTCAATTTAGTAGTAAATAAATGAATGCTCTCACACACAAACATGTCATTTCATTATAACAAATCGACCCAAAATTATCTTAAAATATTAGTACAGATTTGCCATTCAGCCCGTAGATGAGTTTAAATGTCAGGAGAAAACAAAGTTCATCGAAACTTTCGCAAATATCATCGAACGCCATGCTTTCCAGTATAAAAACAAAATGATCTGTATAAAATTTTTTACCATAATTCTCAGATCTGCCCATTCCTTAGCATCCCCGATACTTGAGATAGTGTGATGGGAACATGGTACATTCAGACTTAGCCTCGTTGATACATGAGATAGTGTGATGGGAACATGGTACTAATATGCAGTCCCAGATTTCATTGCAGTATTTCATAATTCCGTCCTGCTTCAGCTTTCATCAACGATTTGGTAGAACAGGAAGATATTGCAAGTTTTAGATAGAAAAAACAAGCTCAAGTGACCTGAGTTATCTTGAAATTATTTGGGTTGTATTAGAATATGTTATATATGCAATTTTTTCGCACTCACGTCTACTCCAACTGAAAATTGCGAGTCAGAAAAAATGAAATTACAGGATTCCTTAATGTTTGAAATTTTAATTAACTCATAAAAATACTATCAAACGCTATAAATGTTTTTTTTTTACAAATGAGGGATATACACATGCTATACTAATGTCATTTTTATGGGTTTTTTAGACTACCATTATTATTAGTTATTCCAATAAGATGCTTTACTTAAGAACATTTAAAGTATTTTTCATCTTTTTGATTCATTGCTTTGTTTCTTAAGTAAATATGCGGTTTACATTTCTGTATCATTTTATTATTTAATGATGTTTTTAGCATTTTATTGAATATAATATTTGTGAGAAATTTTGATATTATAAACTTTTTAAGTAATTATTTTTTTATTTCTTGTCAGTTAAAATTTGTTAATTTTTCATTCTTCAACTTTATATAGTATTGTTATCGCAAACAATAGTTTTATTTTTTGGACGATTTTACTTTTTAAAATTTGTAGGCTGAAAGAATTAAATTAAAATTTTTTTGCTGAAGGAAACATTATTTCCCTTTTAATGTTATAATATTTTAAAATATCTCTTAAATTAATGAAAAAATTAAATGTATCAAATCTTCATATTTATGTGCTTAAAATTAAATATAACAAAGAATTCACATTACTGATTACCTACAAAAAATATAATAAAAAATTATGCTCTACATACTGTTGATAAGTTCCATTCATTATAAGGTAGTGAAAAGAATGAATAATTATTGATATATTTAAAACCCAAAGATGATTATTTGAAGAATTCAATATAGAAATGACAAAGAAAACTATTGGATTATAAATAAAGATGAATCAAATGAAAGAGTGAAAATTATTACTATTGTTATGATTCTCAGGAGTGCTATTTCGTACGAACGTGAAAGAATTGAACATTGCAAAGCTCTCCTCGAAACAATCATAAAAAAGCCGTAAATGTTTCAAATGAAACAGAACAAATTCTATATTAAAAATCATAAAAAATCTATTAAGAACAGAAAATTGCATAATTATAAATATATCATACCAATCAAAAACAAATATGAAAATATTTCTTAAAAAAAATTTTCATATTTAAATTGAAAAAATTTAAATAATAAAAATATCAAAGAAACAAATAGTAAAACATTAAATTATGGTCTAGTAAATAATTTCTGGTTAAAAGCATTTTGAAGTTGAAAATCAAATTCATATTCATTTGTTAATAACAAAATGTTTAATTTTGTTGTTAACAAAAGACTATGTATTTATTTTGTTATTAAAAATTTAGTAAAATAAGATAATAAATCTGCTAAATTTTAAAGTAAAAATGACAATTTAAGTGTTTGTTTTAATTCCTTAATAAAAAATATTTTTCGGAGTATTTACAAAAAAATACTTTGAATACTATACTTTCTTGTATTTGCAGCTAATTTTTTAAATAATAAAAGGCCCATCCCTATTATATAAATTTGTAATTTAACCAAACGATATTATCATAATAAAAATAAAATATTACAGTTTTAGTGCTTAATTAGTGTCTTATAATTAAAAATAATAGGTTTTAAATTTTATCATAATTTTATGTGTCTTTAACTTAATTATGGATATTTTTACATTTCAACCTGATCTCATTTAATAAAAACCAAATAAGTTCACTTGAATAAAAATGCTCTATGAAAAAGGTTAATTTTTAGGATTCCTGCAGCATTAAATAAACTAATATTCATATTAAAAATATTTTGCTTATGTGATGATTCAAAAAGGAATAAAATGACTTTTTTTAATGTATTTTTTTATTTTAGAAAGAGTGAATAACATGTCAAAATTTAATTTTTACTTCAAATAAAATAACTATTTTTGTGAAGAAAATATAATTGACATAAAAAAGAGAGCATTTGTTATTGTTTTTCATTTAATATTTATTTCTTACATGATTCTTCCATGACGGAATATTTCACATTTGATTCAAAATAGGCATTTATTCCCTTATTAAAATTTTCGATAACATTGTTTACATAATTTCCTCAAAATTAGCATATGTAATTACAATTAATTTCTATTTTAAAATGCTCAAATTGAAATTAAGAAAGCTGAGTAAAGTATAAACAAAACAAAGCTGTCTAAGTATAAACAAAGTATTAACTTAAAATGATAAGGTGTGAGAAAGAACTAAAAGAGTTTCTTGTCTCTGCCTCTCTCTCAGCGTTAAGAAAATTACAATATTTGAAGTTTTTTAATGGATTTTGAATTTGCGAAATTGATTTTTTACATTAAAAATATTTACTAAACGAGAAATTAAAGAAAATTATAAGTTTTTATATTTGTTGCAAAATAAAACTTATTTTATTAAAAAAAGGCATAAAGTCTCGGAATAAAATTTCAATGATGATCAGTTGTTGTTAAAATCTATTCATATAAATACAGTAGTAAAAACAGTAAAGGTTTCATTGAGATACTAATTTGTATATACGTTCCATAAGGTTTTAGTGTGAAATTATAATTTAATATCATAATTTATATGTTACAATTTATGTTCTTAGTAAATATTAAATAAAGAAATAGCTAAAAAATGTGGCATATTTACGTTATCCTATCATTTCTTGATATCTGAAAACTAACATAATGTAAATATTCACAAATTCATTTACAGTACATATATTTATATTTTTCCTATTAAATGTGCTCATGTTTTATGAACTAATTTTTTGATTTTTCACTTGGGACATTGAAATCCAGGAATTTTATATTTGCTTATATCAACTGCTGGTTTCTCTCTTTTTTTTTTTATCGATTTTTCTCTTCATGTCAAACTTGTACAACTCCATATACGATGGTTTTTTTAATTACCAATAATTTTTAGCATTTATGATGAATAAATATTAATTAACTCTAATGATATTAACATATATAGTTCTTTAAAATATCATTTTGTCTTTTTCATATTAAATTCTCATAACATTATGCATATTATATAATTTTCTTTTGATATAATCATATATTCGTTAATCATTTGCAATATGTTGATTAAAAAATCATGTTACAATTGCAGTTTTTTCTGTTGTTTTTCAATTATATAAGTTATTAAAATAAAAATAAAATTCTGGCAATATTTTCAAGTAAATAAAAATAATTTCATTATTATTTTCATATATGATTTAAATTAAAAATATATTCAATTTATTTAATATCACACACAAAATTTATGTTATATGTGCATGAATGTTTATACCTTTTTTTTCTAGTCAACGATTTAGTTTCTTAAGAAACCCACACATATAAATAAAATTTCAACTATGTATTTTCATCAATTCCTGCATTCATTCATTTTCCCTATTCATTTATGTAAATCTTTTGATTTTTAATAATAAAAAAATTAACTTAATGTTAAAAAAATCTTAACTGACTAAATAAAAAATTAAATTTTACAAAAAGGAATAAAAAGTTAATTTCGATATATTTTACTATTTAACTGTATTAAAATGTTATTGTTCTCAGTTAAGCCTATGCTAAAAGACATTCTCTGATAAAATGAGATAATCGTTCTGTTTGTAGAAGGAAATTTTTTAATTTCTACATTTTTCAATATAAAAGGTATTATTCTATATAATTCATCAAGCATATTAGAAAGTAAGTAGTATGCATGTCAATATTTTCTGCTATTGTTTTAACAGTTTTATTCATATATTTAATAATTTACTCATTTTTAAGTATGCTAATATTTAATTTTACTATTACTTATGTTTTGATTCAACATGTACGTTGAAACAATTAAATTGTCTGTTTAAAATATCATAATTTCTCTGTCTGAGCTTTAAACTAATCAAAACTACAAAAGTTTGATTTAAATATCATAATTATGAAATGTAATGTAAAAATCATTATACATTTTCAGATTAATATATTGAATGAAACAATGAAGTATTTAAATTTTTGTATTAGTATTGATTTTTTGTAATTATTATTAGTTTATATATTTAAGAACCACATATTTCATTTAATAGTAAATACTAAAAATGAAATTAATTACATTAGCTTTATAATAAATTTATAAAGTACATATTCTTTTGAAATTACAAGCATCTTACTAGTTCTTAAATTTGCCAATTAACACAAGTAAAAGTGCATCAATACCTTTGAACTTTATTTGAAAAAATAACTTGATAAAAAGACAGAAATTATTTTTTTTAACTGTATAGACAATTACTGCGTTTTGATTGCCTTTCAAAAGAGATTAGTTCTTTTAAGCCTAGTTTTGGGAGAATTCTGTCATAAAAGGAGAATTTGGAAATTTTTAATTAAATCAAACTTTTTTAAGCACTTATATATGTAATATTATTTTTATTATTATTCATTATTGTTTTTATACTTATTCATATTATTTTTAAGTTATAATTATGCAAAATTGTAATAAAGGAAATTTTGTGTCACGGCTAATAATTTTAAAATGTATTTATGATGACTTTGTTTTTTCAGTTTTAAATATTTTTCACAAAATACTAGGATCGGAATTATTTTTGAATTCATTCCTATAGTTGTAGTTTAAGTAAATGCAAATTATTTTTGTAAACTCATTTGACGTGAAACATTACATAATGTTTATGAAAATCATTTTCTTAATAAATAGTCATATTTAACTTGTTATTGTTTAATTAATATTTTTATGTTATTTATTGCAATGGTTTTGCATGGTGTAAAAATGAAATTTGTTGAATTAAGTCTGCAATAGTTAGAATATTTATTTTTTATCTGCTATTACGATAGCAGAAATATTTATAAAAAAACAGCTTATATATAACACGATAAAATATGTTTTGAAAATTTTAAGCTCGTGAAAGTTAATAAATTGGGAAGTTTCATTATTAAATTATTTTCGTTTTAATCAAGGAAGGGTTTATTTCTTTAACTTCGAATTAAATTAATTATTATTAAAAATATTTTAACGAAATTTCTAAATTTTTTCCAATCTTGTCAACAAAAACATCTCAAAAGTATGCCTTAGAAACATTTATTTCACTTTGACTAAAATCATGCTGTTTTCAATATATATTTTCTAGCCTGCATAATTGGAAATATATATTCAAAAATACGTACAGTAGTACTTATCTTATGAGTTCGCTTTAGCATTATTAGAGGAATATTATAAAATTTTACCATAAATATGAGTAATTTACCAGTATAACACTTATCTGACTAAATACAAATTTTAAAGATAAACAATTGAAAGTTGATATTTACACTCGGAGCTTATTTCTGAATGGTATACAACAGTGTTTCTCAACCTTTTAGTATTCACGGCCCAATTTGCAATCATAATTTTCATCGCGCCCCCCCCCCCCTCCCCACCGCATACAATAAAATATATACAATAATAATGTATTTTGAGTATTTTGGCGCTAAACCTACACTACAACCTTAATTTTAAACTTTACAAATTACAAAGAATACCGAAATTTATTGACATTTTGCAACACCGATCTTCAGCATTGAAAAAACAAGAATCCTATGCTTTTTTATTGCTCTTGCGTCCCGCCATGTCGGGCATTCTCACGGTTTCGCGAGAAGTTTCGATTTGTCTGGAATTTGTCTGGTCAGCAAAAAATTAAGCTAGAAGCGTGCGCAGATGTGAACAAATGTTTTCTCATAGGGAGAAGAAGAAAGTTCTATGACGCCAATTTCAATTCCAGACAATTTCATTCGAGGTGATCCTTCTATCGCTATTGAATCTATTCTGAATGTGTATATTATATATATTTTTGTGTAGTTGCAATTCACCGTATTAAATATTCATGGCAGCAGACTTATACAGAATCATGGATAAATTTTTACGCGAGCATTAGACGATAGACAAGCATCAACAAGTACACAGATGAGCATGGTTCCGAAAATAAAATCAAGAAAATATTCTCAAGAATTCTTAAATTTTGGGTTCACTAGTACTGAAGTAAATGAAGAAAAAAGACCCCTGTGTATCATTTGCTCAAAAATGTTGGTGGCAGACAGCATGAAACCAAATAAACTTAAACGACATTTGGAAACGCTTCATAGTGAGTAAGTAAACAAGCCCAGAGAATTCTTCGAATTAAAATTAAAATCATATGAAAAGCAAAAATCATTGCTTAAAAAAACTTTGTCTGTGAATGAAAAAGCTTTAATTGCCTCTTACAAAGTTTCATATAAAATAGCCAGATGTAAAAAGCCTCACACCATTGGTGAAGAGCTTATTTTGCCAGCCGCGATTGATATTGTAGAAATTAAGTTTGGAGATAATTTTGCAAAACAAATGCAGTCTATACCTCTTTCAAATGATACTGTTGCCCGACGAATTGCTGATATAGCTGAAGATGTAGAGTGTCAGCTTTTGTCGAAGTTGAGTTACAAATTGTTTTCAATACATCTCGATAAGGCAACAGATAGTAATAAAGATGCTCATTTCATTGCCAATGTTAGATTTTGTGATGATTTGTCAGTAGTAGAAGAATTACTTTTCTGCAAACCAATAGAACTCAAAGCAACAGCACTCGCTTTATTTGCTATCTTAAATGATTTTATAAACGAGGCAAACATAGAATGGAAAAATTGCGTCGGAATATGCCCGGATGGAGCTCGTTTTATGTCTGGAAGATTCCAAAGTATTCAAGCACTTGTGAAACAAAAATCGCCACAGTGCGTCTGGACACATTGTATGATCCAAAGAGAAGCTTTGGCTTCCAAAGAAATGAGTCCTGGTTTGAATATTGCGTTAACTACGGTTGTAACCGTAGTAAATTATATAAAAATGAGACCCCTGAAATCAAGAATCTTTTCCGCACTTTGTAAAGACATGGGTGCAGTACATTCAGCGTTACTATTTTATTGCGAGGCAAGATGGTTATCACGAGGGAAATTTTTGCAACGTGTTTATGAATTAAAAGAAGAAATCGCCATTTTCCTAGAAGAGGAAAACAGACCGGAAGCTGAGAACTTTCGCGATAGTTTATTTGTGTTGAAATTGAGCTACATGGTCGACATATTCGAGAAATTAAATAACTTGAATCTTTAACTGCAAGGAGAAAATACACATATATTGGATACGAGTGATAAAGTTAATGCATTTTGTAGGAAATTGGAATTGAGGAGCAGAAATTTAAAGCAAGAAAACTTAAAAATGCTTGCAAATTTGAATGATTGTATTAAAACTTACAAGGCTGAAGAACAACATGTAAAAGTTGTTTTTGTAACCATTGAAAATCATTTAGCAATTCTAGCAAAGAATTTTAAAAAGTACTTTCTTGCTGACGACAAACTGATATCAAGTTACAAGTGGGTGAGGGATCCATTTCAAAATACTCCCGAAGGATTCTCAATCGAAGAGGAAGAAACCTTCATCGATTTCACGGCAAGCGGTGGAACCAAAAAACAATTTAGTAATAAATCACTCTTTGAATTTTGGGCAGGAGTGGATGATGAGTTTTCTGCACTAAAAACAAGGGCATTTCGCATTCTACTACCATTTTCAACACCTTACCTTTGAGAAACTGGATTTTCTGCGGTGGCTTCTTTGAAGACAAAATATAGATCTCAGCTAAATATAGAAAAGGAACTGAGAGTGTCTATTTCTAATATTAAACCCTCCTTCGAAAAACTTTGCTCTGAAAGACAGGCCTAAGGAAGTCACTAATAATTATTAAATTTGTTTTTAATTTAGTAAGTTGTTTTAATTTAATAAGTTAATTATTAAATATGTCGAAATGTATTTTGTTTTGTATGTGTGTGTGTGTTCTTTCCTTTCAGTCACTTAATCAATTTTTTTGAATAACATTTTCTCTTGGATATGCTCGCGCCCCCCCATTAGTGTGCTCACGCCCCCCTAGGGGGCGCGCCCCACAGGTTGAGAATCACTGGTATACAATTTCAATATTAGCTCCAAGACAATAATGTTAGCTTTAAATATCTAATAACTAAATATTCAAATGTAAATTCATGATAAATTTATTTAAAATAAATAAAGTTTTAAAAAATAACTACATAGTGCAAAATATAAATTCATTTTTGCAGCTACTCATAGAAAAATAGACTGATAAATATATTATAAATTTCAAAAAAAGCATATACTTGAATATTTTGATTACGTCATCTCACAGTTGTTTATTTACCATAAAAAGGATATTGCGTAATGTTAAGGAACCATAGTTAATTTGTATCATGCAAGTTTTAACTTTCATTATTCTTTTAGCATAACCGAGATGTTATGTGGAGGTCTTTATTCCCCCTAAATTTTATTATTTCATTAACAGAGAACTAATAGTTTGTAAAAAGAAATGATCTCAAAAATAAATAATATTTTATTAATATTAGATTTTTAGACATTAATATTAAAATGTATAATGAAACTACATTTAAAGTTAAATACGATAAATTCAGTAATTAAAGGAAAAACCTTTTCTAAAGGTCATCTGTATTTATAATTTTAACACACATTTTAAAACAATATTTATCATATATATTTTCATAGAATTGGATTCTTTTTATAAGATTCTAATAATAAAGTTTCCAGTAAATTCAATTATTATTGTCTAAAAGTCTAATATTTTGAAATTTTAATGTTTTTATAAAATTAAGTTTCAAGCTTGTTTGTTTTCTTCAATTAATATATGTTAACTTTCAGTGCATCTTTCTCTTTTCAAGTCACCGTCATATAAATGTGAATATAACAAACTAATAATATAAATTAAATATATATACAGTTTTTTCAACATCAAAGATAAAATTGATATCAGTATAAAAAGCTAAAGCCTAACTTTACATTGCACATTGGCGCATTGGATCTTATTTTTTAAAATGTGTAGATTTTTAATTAGAGTTTATTTTATTCATATTTGATGTAGTTTTATTTAAAAAAAGTTAAATATATAGTTCTGGTATATTCTTGCAAAGTTTTCGATTGTATGTTTGATCAAATATTTGATGCCAAAACAAATCAAAGTATTTCAATTAAAATTAAATCTTCAATTGATTTTTATTTAAGTTAAAACTAAAATAAGAATAACTTCTCACTTTAGGTACAACTGTCAAATATATCAGTAATATGTTCATATAAATATGTAAAATATTTTCAAGCAAAAACAATAACAAAATATTTAAAGTAAGCATAAAACTGCACATCAATATAAATTATAAATGAAAAGTTATTAATTTATATAAAATTAGAAATTATTTATTCATTTTTGGTTAATCATAAAATATATAAAATATTTAAAATTATGATAATTTGGTAAAAATTTTCGTATTCCAGACATTTTTATCTCTTTCCATAAAAAAATAATTTTATGCAACAATTTTAAATGATTATTCTGTATTTTAAATTTTAAAAATATTTTTTGTAAATAATGTAAAGTTTATTACAAAGCTATCTTTGAAGCACAAAATAAAATGTAATTTTTATAAGTACTTATAATTTTTGTAGCTTAAAATTATGCGCCAGAATAGTTTTTATAGCATACTATACCATGCTAAAAAAATTTGTAGAAATATAATTCAAAAACAATTCGTTTTTAGCACATGTGTAGCTCCTTTTTTCCATATTTAAATTTTAATGTTTTAAACAAATAATTTTCAAAAATCTGTATGCAATTACTTGTTAACATCTTTTAAAAAATTTTTATGACATGAATTTAATTCTAAGGACAATTTCTTACAACACATTTTAAAAATAACTATAATTTTACAACTAAAAAATAATATTAGAAATTCATTTAATTTACAAAATAATATTATAAATTCATTTTAAATAATTATAAGAAATTTATTTCATTCCATTTGAAAACTATTTTTCAACTTTTACCAAAAATTGCTTAGACATGTTTTTAAGAAGAAAATATACGTGCAACAGTAAAAAAATTGTAAAAATTTCCCTGTTCAGATCTCTTCCTTTATATAATATATTTCTTAATTAAGATATTGATATTTATAAATAATCACTCCTTTTCTAGTTTTGAAAAAATAAAAAAATCTCTAAAACAAATATTAAAATTTATTTCAAATAAATAACAAGGATATTCATAGGATGAGTATATTATATGGAATTTATCAACAATTCATTTCGCCATTCAAATTTTATTGGATGAATATATTCAGGTAAAGATAATTAGCCTAAGTTTTCGTATATCAAATGATATTCAAAAGACAAGTTATGCAATAAATTATAATTTCCGTTATGCAGTTGATTATATCTTAACGATGAGAAAGAGTTAGCAGTTTCTTAAACACTGATAAACGTTTAATTTCTTATCTTCCATTGAACTTTTCAGTTATTTTGTTTTTCAAATTTATAAAACATTTTAGTATTTTTATCTTTGGCTGACTTTAAATATTTCAATTTTATACAATAATTATCAAAATATAATTGATCTAATGTTTTTCAAACAGCATCTCATAAAATGCCAAGTTTTTTGAAGAAGTATATATCTAACTTTAAAATATATTTGTCCACATTCAGTATCTAGAAAAACACAATATCATAACGTATTTAAATCTTCTAAGAACCATATTTTTTATATATCAGTTAAATTTTATTAAAATATAAATATTTATATTGTATTCCCTGTATGATAATTTCAACATATAAGATTACCATTCATTTCCGGAATGAAGAATTAAAATTCTTAATTTAATTATCAAATAAGACTATTTAATCTTGCTCGGATAAACTAGGAATTATTTCAATCAAAATGTTAATTATAGTGTCAGGGTCTTTATAATTAGATATATAATATGACATACTAGAGCAAGAAACAATCAAATTTAATTGACAGTAACTGTTATTGCAATATCAATTTCAATCTTCTGAGATATTAAAGTAAATAATGTTGATTAAAATATTTTGTTTTTTAATTCATTACTTTTAAATTAAAATCTGAAAGAGTAATAACTTAATAATATATTTCAATAAGTGTTATGATATATTTTATTATCTAATTCTTAATACACTTTAACCTAAGACTCTGAATCTATAAGATAAAGTAGCATTTCATCCAAAATTTTACTTTGTTGTCTTTATTTGTCTCTTAAATTCACTGTATTGTCTTCATTTTCACTATATTTATCTTTACGGAAAAAAAACTTTATGAACATTATTGTACTAAAAATAAAAATAATTTTAGTAAGCATGTATTCTATATTATTTGCTTATATCTTTAAGAATCTTAATGTTAAAGAATACAAGTTATATAAAAAGCATCATATTAATATTTTTGAAATAACTCATGTTTGTTTTCAAATTTTAAAATACAAATTTTTAGATTTTAGGAAATACATAAAATTATAAATACAAATTTGGAAGCACTATCAAAATTGATAATATTAATTTACGTTCTTATCGTATATTTTAAATTCTTTGCTTTGATATTATATAAAATCTTACTAAACTGCAACTCTATAAGTTTAACTTAAGCGATATATATTCGAAGGTGTATTTAGTACCGTTACCTTTTTCATAAATACATTGATTTTCCAAAATACATCTGAATACCTCAATTCGAAATAATTCACTTTAAATGATGATTACACATAACGCGTTATGAAATTTTATCACATGAAGTACAAAGAAGACATTGCAAAATAAATAACTGAATGTAATAAAATGAGAATAATATTTTATTATTTAACATACGTGCTCAGCCCACGAATTTAATATCACAACTTACGGATAGGAAATAACAATATCAAAAGTAAACTATGTAAAGCATTCGGTCAGAAATGCAATCACTGAGATTGATAAACAGGAAAGAATTTTTACTAACAGTGTTATTTGAAAACACAAAAATACTTAAGAGAGAAATTAAATTGTACTTTCATTTTTTTAAAAAGTTGTAATAATTTTTTTTGTAAAATTCTAATTATTATTGCAGGCAGCTTAGTATAGAAAATGAATGAGATAGAATAGTAAACTTAATACCATTTAATATTGTATTTTCCTAGTTTCTTTCTTGAAAACTTGTCTATCTCTCTTTCTAAATAAGAATGTAATGATATCAATGTTACTGCACAATTTTGATTTCGTTAATTTTTGTAATTATGTATAGGTTTTTTATATTAAGAATAATTTATTTATTGTATAGAAAACACTTCCTTTAATACAAAACTGTTAAATAGTTTTATGAAAAACATTTACTTACAACAAAATTTTAAATGTGAGAAATTTATGTACCCCAAAGAAAAAAATGTGCACACCGTTTGTCAAAATCAAAAAATATAGGATCCTTATTAACTATTTAAGATAATATAATAAAAGGAAATATATTAAAATTTAAGAAAAAAGTTTATTTTTTAAAAAAATAATTGCTTATTTAAGGATTTATAGTAAATAAATATAGTAAAGTGTAAGACTATATATTTTTAGACTTGTACGCTTTCTTTAAAATACATCATTACTAAGAAAAAAAAACATGAAATTCTTTGAATATTAAATAATGAGTATTTAATGATGTTAATTCTGAAATGAAAAACAATAATCCGGAAATGAGTAGTAAACAAATAAAAGATATTAAGGATTGATTTCTAAAATTAAAAATTTTGTAAAAAATAAATGTTTAATATATACATTAGTGTAGAAAAGATAAGTGTATGCTATTAAGTATGCAGAGAGAGAGGAGATAAAAATCCAAAAGCTTTTTGTTCAAATATAATTACAGCAAAAAATAAGCAAACACAAACTAATTATAATAAATTTATTTGTTTTAAGATACAATTTTTTTATTTTTATTTGAATAATTAGAAAACTAACTTTACAAACTGTACAAAACGAACAAAATTAATATGTAAATTTTTAAGTTAAGTTAAATTGAATAATTTTAAGTAATATTGAGTTTTAAATCAAATGGTTAAAAAATCCATATTGCTCACTATCCAATAACTATCTAAATTTAAATTGCTGAATAAAAGCTACAGTTGTTGCTAACTACATGCTAATAATAAATTTAATAAAATCTAGCAATTTCTATCTTTCTTTCAACAAAAGATAACATCATTATTATAAAAGTTGATTTAAAGCAGTGCAATGCAATATTAATTGAAATATGTAAAGGAGTATTATCCCAAGAAAAGTTAAAAGTAATTACATGAACATTAAGCTAAGAAATGCATTCCAACGGCTAGGTAATGAGTAACTAAGTTATGTGATAATAATAGCAGATGTGATATTAACAGCCATCAATATCAATAATATCTAAAATATTCTTCAAGTTAAATATTTTTAGTATAAATAATTAAGTGTTTGGTGTAAGCTTTGGAGAACTTTTATATCTACTATGAGTACAATTTTAGTATTTAGTAGTGATATTTATTAATTATGATTGCTTAAAAAGATTGATTTAAATATATGAAAATTTTTCAGAGCTTCTATAGAAAATTATAACTGTATAACATAATATATAAGATAAAATCAGTAATTTCAGTATACATTTCAGAATCAAATTTCAGTAAAATATTCCTAAGTAGTAATGATCAAAATTTATATTATTCCTGGATAATTAATTTATTTTATTAATTAGATAATCGTTAATAATTTGAAATTATCTGATTTATAGTATCACAAACAAAATGAAACGGAAAAAATTAGTAAGTTTATCAAACTAAATAATCTAAGCATCCATATATGTTTTCAAAAGTATCTTAAGAACTTTTGAAAATACTTATTGGTAGACAATGTAATAGTAAATTTAAACTTACTATTACACTGTCTACCAATAACTATTTGGACACCTATTTAAATGACGATATCTGTTGTCCTCAGATGCGTCACGGTCTCCACCGTTATATATCGTGTAGGAAATAGCCTCGTCATTAGTCGCATGAAAAATGCCGCGCAGTTCGGAGCTCTCAAATTTCGAGAAAGGTATAATTATCGGGTATCACAAATGTAGCCGATCCTTAATGGGCATATCTAACGATCTGAAGTGCCCAAAATTGACAATGGCCTATGTGATTAAGAAGTGGAAGATAAGCGGTGATTGTCGGAATATGCCCCGAGTTGGCAGACCAACAAAACTGGGGTACAGAGACCGACGAGTGCTGTCCGGGAAATTCTGAAGAACCACACCCAATAGATGGCACTCATACACGAGAAGTTTCAACAGGCATCCAGGAGTATTTTTTCAATGAATACCATCCGCAAGGAAGCACATCTGTTAGCTTTTCATGGTCGTGCTGCTGCCCATAAGCCTTTGATCAGGAAGTCCAACCGGGCTGTTTGGTTAATGTGGTGCAAAGCACATCGAAATTGGATCATAAATCAGTGGAAACGGGTTCTTTGGACCAAGGAATCAAGATTCAACCTTTGCCGTTCAGATGGCAGGATCTGGGTCTCTCGTCTGCCTGAAAAACGTTTCCTGCCAAAATGCATTGTGCCAACAGTCAAATTCGGTGGAGGTGGAATTATGGTCTGAGGATGTTTCTCCTGGTATGGACTTTGTCCCTTAGTCCCTATTCATGGTAATCTGAACGCCGATGTCTACTGCTCAATTTTGGATGACGATGTGCTTTCTACATTGTGGCGGTTTTATGGGTTGGTCCCCTGTTTCTTTCAAGATGACAATGCCAATTGTCAAGTTTCGAAGTTAACCAAAGCTTGGTATGGAGGCAATGGAGTTCATCGAATGGAGTGGCCTGCCTAGAGACCAGACCTGAACCCTATTTAGAACCTCTGGGATGAGTTGGATCGCCAAATTAAGGGGTGCACTACCCGTCCAAAATCGATGAAAGAACTTGTATGTCTACTCCAAGCTGAACTGAAGATAACACCACTATCTATATTACAAAGACTTGTAGAAAGTATGCCCCTGAGGATTCACTATGTAACTGCCAGTCGTTTAGGCTCTACCAACTATTGATTTTGAATAAAGTTAGTTTTTCTTTTCTATCACAGGTGTCCAAATATTTATTGGTAGACAGTGTATAATACAAATTTCATTTAAGCCATACGTATTGAAAAACATGTTCTTTATAAATACGCTTATGAAAAAATTACAAGTCGATTTTATATTATATGATACATTTAATAGCAATGACCTGCAATTGAATTATCAGCTGAAACATAAATGACCAATTAATACACCAACCATTGATAATCATAAATTATCCTATACAAAATCTTCATTAAACTTACAAATTTATGTAATTTATTTTATTTCTTCTTTTAATTGATAAATTATAACTTATTTATTAATAATTTATAAAATCATAGTTTATTATGTAATTAATAATTATTTCTGTTTAAATTAATGTAGTAATATATTTATATCAATTTAACTATTCATTTGATTTTAAAATGTTCTCATCACACAAATTTTATTTTAAAGAAAACTATTTATATTCTCTAACATTTTCTTCTACCACAAGTAATGATGAATCTTTCCTTTTAGTGAACAAAATATTTTTCCAAGTGAGTTGCAACTGCTTAGTATTCTGTGCCATCTCGTTTAGTCAGTATTACTGATTAAAAATCCAGGGAATCTTAATTAACATGAACAATCCATTAGCAGATTATTATATTCCTTGTATACTTAATGAATGTTTTGGAAAATGGATTTCACGATGTTAAGTAAAGGAAGCTTTTGATGATCGTAATTAAGTCACTAGATTAATTTTCTTTGGATTTTGTGGTGTACTGTAATTTAAAGAAGAATATATTCTAACATATAACTATCTGTCAAAGTGTCGTACTTTCTTCTAGATTTTAATTAGATTTTTGATATAGCCTTAAAATTACTGAAATAATCATTGAAATCTAAAATCTTACTGCTTATGAAATCTAGAAGTGAACTATAATTTTTTGGCTATGATAAAACATGTGAAAAGTTTTATAATTATATTTAATAAGGATATAATAATATTTGTTAACTTATAAAGGCTGCAAAGAAGTGTTTTTGGCTTTCTAAAATTAAATCTAAGGATTAATTTAATGCAAGAAAGAAATATCGCATTAAAAAAGATACACAATTGACCTTTGGAACCGATATAAAAAAAGAAAGATTTAACTAAAATAATTATTAGATTCATATATTACAATAGGTGAGTATTGTAATTTCATTTTCAAGTAAATTGGCTTAAAGAAATCAATAAACCGAGGTTTCTACTTTGGTATTAATAATATGTTATTCTGCAGGGCATGGTTACAATAGGTACGGATATTGATGTCTACACACTTCAAAACCTATATACACTTCATTCACCTTAGTTACTTTTAAATTGTTGTGTGAAAGTTACTCTAACAGCATCTTTTAAGCGTTTAATGAGAGTTCTTTAAGAAACTAATCTTAATTCGAGACCCATGTGCTTTTGTTCCGGGCTTTTGTAAACCTCTGACATAAAATCCCAATATATGGTTTGATGGCATTACACAACTTAAAAAACATAATTGATCAATACTTAAAATCATCAGATGCAACAGAAAACACTATTTTGCACACGTTTGAACGTCAATATTTTAGATGGCGCACTTATATCAATGGTTGCTTTTTTCTATATGTAACTTAAAATATTAAGTAGGAAAAAAATAAAGTGAATGAATAAAGTCTTAGCCACTTAGCACAAAGTTCAATGTTAAATCCTATCTTGGCCTTCTAATTTAATTGAAAAATCTTTTTTAATTTAATCTTTATTGTGAATATGTTCCTAATTTTAAAATTTCATTAAAATCTTAATTAATTATACCTTTTTCATTTAAAATATTTATTAAAAAGAAATTTTGTACTTCTTTTTAATAGAAAATAGTTCTTGGATTAATCTAATGCTTTTCCATTGTACGCAACATAATTTCAGTATTCACATATTAATGTAAAATCAAGTCATTGTTGTCTCTGAGTTAAAGAAATAATCACTATTATCTTTATATATGTATACAAAGATTTATAATACTGTAATTATTTTTCTGGTCAAAAGACGTGCACTGAGCAAATGAAAAGTGAAAACAAAAGTAGTTTTGTCATCAGTTAATTCTAGTTTTAAATACATCATTTATGTTTAGATGAACATAAGTAATATAAATTTAGTGAAAAGCATTTTATCTATCAGTAATGATGTAACACAAGTTATTGATTGGACAAGATACAATTATAAAGGTTATAATCACTAAGCATGGGAAAAATATTTGTTCTGGCTTTATAAGTTTAATTTCATATCTCAACTCAGCACTAAGTTATTAACGTATAAAATAACACATATTTTAAGAAATAAATTTTAATAATAGTTTTAATATACCAAGTTATTTTGTGAAGATTTAAGTTAATATCAAGAGCAATGATGATATGGCATTCTACATGTAAACCAATAATTTCTATATCAGTCACTATTAAATATAGTATAGCTATAAAACATTTAAAGAAAAGGTTTTCTTTTAAAAGTGTTGCATTTATAGTCAATTGATTTATTGCTTCACTAGAATAAAAATGAAGCTTTATTGATCCAAAAGAAAATCTGAAAGGGCAATAAAAAGTCTAATTATATTTATTTTATACACAAAGAGATTAAATAATATAACTTAAAATTATTTAAAACATTAAGTCTAATATTTTGTTATTATTATGCTTTCTTATCAAAGAGAATAAATTGATAGGAAATTTATTAAAAGTCTAACAGAACATTTTGTATCTCAAACCTACTGTAGTCTTTACTATTAACAACTGTTCTGTAAAAAGTACTGAACAGTTAAAGGATATAAAATCCATCTGAAATTCATCTAATGGGTGAATAGCAAACGTAGTTTTAAGGTCCTAACTGCAAGAATTATGATAAAATAATGTTGACTTATATAATATTTGTTTTATAATACTTCTATTATGTTTATGTTTGTTGTTCTGATCCGTTTGAGTTTATTATACGTAAAACTTCATTTAAGGTATAATTATAAGTTAATTTTTTGTTTTTTAAAGGATCAATAATGAATTAGCTGGGATCAAGTTGCCAACAAAAAAAAATCCCTCAAAATAAACATTTTACAAGAATCTTATGTTATTTTTAATCATAAAAATGCTTAGAATTCATTGTCTACTTATATTAAATATAAAGGTAATTAAAAATAAAAAATAATATTTAAAAATTTCAATACTCTAATAAATGTGCAAATAGCAAAAGAGTCAATATTCAATATACTAATAATAAACAACTGCAACATTTCTTTTTTTTCTTTTTTCCTTTTTTTGGTGGGGAGGAACTTTGAATTTACAGTAATACGGATATAAAAAGCTTACAGACTATTAATTTATTCCTCCAGCTTAAGTCATGAAAGAATTTATTTTTTTTTAAATTTTTAGATTACGATATAAAAGTAAATAGAAGAACGGTTCCTTGTGTAACCAAGCAATCATTCATTTCGAATGGCTTACTTCAGATTATTTCTTTGGAAGAAGTAAGCCCATTTAAGAACAAGCCGGAAATTTGCATTCAAATTATTCCCATGATTAGAAATCTCGAAAAGATTACTTTCTCTTCTCTTGTACTAGACATTTCTAAAAGTTACGAGAGCTCTTTCAAAAGAAGTTTCAGTTTTGAATGTAAATTTTAGATTGTAATTATTATTTGCATTGCATCATTGAATTTTCTCGGGATAGATATTTAAAATTTTCCATATATGCAAAAATATGTAATTCTTAGAAGCCATCTGTTCAAGTATGACAATTATTCATCTTATTATTGTAATCTGAATCTTGAATCAAAGATATTTAAATGTTCTTAGAAAAGACATGAAAACAGGGTACGAAAGATAAAAATACAAAAAATACAAAAAAAGATCAAATGAAAAAATTAGAATTAAAATACACTCTATTCTTGTTAAAACCATGAAATAATATAGCAACTAGTAATCATGCAATTTATTACAATAAGAAAAATATGATAATAAAATTAGTTTACTTTAAATACAGCATAACATATAATAATTATAATCCTGTATTTTAAGTAATAAAATACAATTTTCAGAAAACATTTCCTTATGTGTAATAAATTACGAAATACAAATCTTTATAGAATGCAATACATCTTTTTCTGTCAGTTTTACAATGAGTTAATGTGACAATTTTTGTTACTAATAGAAACATATTTTTCATTAATTTAATATTGTTTTAAATTTTGTTGAATTATAAGATTTCATACAATAGAGTAATAAAATCAGTAATTATTTGAAATTCATAATTTAAACATTTTATCTAATTTTTATATGTTTTCAGAATATTCAAAATTTTTAATCATTTTTCTTGAAAATAAAAATATTAGTTTTGCGAAATCTTATATTTTTAAGACACACAAGCAGTAGAGTGTCTTAAAAAGATTCGTTTGTTTGAAATTTTGTATTATTTCATAATTTCAGTGACAGATATTTCTTTAAATAATAAATTTTTGTCATTATTACAGTTTCAAACTTGCTTTCAAAAGTAAACTATTTATATTGACACAAAATCTAATAGACCAAATTTAAAAGGCTATTGATTTCATAAAAATTTATAATTTAGGAAACTAACAAAATATAAATAAGGAAATACATAAAGTAAATATAGCAAACAAACAAAATTTTGCATCATTCTTTTTTTACACTGTTTAACTCATATTGCATTTGGAAATGCCTAAAATCTAATGCGATAACTTTTATTTTAAGTTATGGTGAAAGAACCTAGATATATCAAAAGTAACAACTAATTCACCATTTAAATAATTTAAGTTTTAATTGTATGAACTAACTTTTAAATTAGTTCATATAATTAAAACTTAAATTATCATAATCAAATTATATGATGTATATTGCATTATCAAAACCTTCAAAATTTAGAAAGTTGAAATATTTATAGTGCATAAACACATAATTTTACCCCTAGAGCTACTAAAATTTCAGTTTATTCACAGTTTTCAGAACTGAAAAAATTAATAAATATGTGTGTATATTACTTAACGACTTAAATTTTATTTTCATTGAAGTGCCTAATTCTTAACCTAATTTGCTTTTATTTATATTTTTTCATTTTGTTGTTCATAAAGAAAATAAATTTACAATAATTTGCTAAGAAGTGGAATTAAATTCATTACAAAATCCCTAGCAATTATAATATTGGAATCAAGGAATTGGTAAATTATAATGCGCTTAAGTATCATAATATTTTGTTCAATATGTGTTATGTATTACGATATATTTATTTAGATGTAAAATTTTTGTTTTTACTTTTATTTAAAAGGACAGTTTTTCAAGCAAGAAAATTTGTGGAAAAAGGAAAGACTCTCAAAATACTGTACAATTCAAAATCTTAAAAATATTGTTTAATATCATGCTAATCTTTGAATAATGTTATTTTTTTATTAACAGCAAAACACTGTTTTTGCTTTTTACATAAAATGTATTAGCATGACGTTTATTGTTCGTATTGTAATCATATAATGAATAAAAGTAGATTTTGGTAAAAAAAAAAAAAAAAAAAAAAAAAAAAAAAAAAGCATACAAATTTTAAAAACCAAACATAAAAAATATCTGTTTAAAATATGGAAATATATTTTTAAAAAATTAGAAATATTAATATATAAAAATTACATGTAATAAAATATGAAATTTTCAAAATACTGGTATCAAATCTTGGGAATAATTAATTACGATATTTTATTTAAATAAAAACTATTTTACAGTAATTTGTTACAGTTCGGTAATGTTATTCGAATATTATTACGACAGTTTATTAACTATTCTAACTAAATGCAATTAATCTTATAAGTTATAGAATTCCGAAAAAGACAAAATAAAAAAATGTTCATATGACGTATTCTGTCAATAAGTCTTTGTTGCCTGAAGGCAACACCTACAGGAAAAGCATATTGACATTTTTGTCAAGTGTTTCCAAACAATTTTTTGTTTTGAGCCGTGTATTCTTGATATGTTAGAAATGAATTCCTTTTTCTGTCTTTAGAAATTTAATTTGAAAGTAATGAGGAACATTTTTAGAGGTGATTTGCTGCTAATCACTATTAGTAAATGTAACTGAGAACTATTTGAACTCAATCTTAAGTAAATGTATTTCTCAAAATGTATATTTTTATTACAATAATATGTATAAGAATTTTATTCTAATGTTTTATTCTAATATCTTGGAAAACTGCAAAACTTGCCAGATTTACTTTGAAAACAAATATTATATATTAACAAATAAAATATTAACATTTACTTTGAAAATGTTAATATTTTATTTGCAAAAATGTTTACCATTATACGTTTAAATAGTCTTACTGTCATATAGCTTTATTTACGTTTAGAGTTAAGTTACACAAACTAAAATAAAAAAAAAATGTTAATTTAATGCCTTGGATTTTTGAAAATATTCTTATAACTATTTCGTTTATTAATAGGTAATTAATATTTCTTTATTCTTCTTTTGTTACACGTCAAATATTAAAAATATTTATCTCATTTTCCATCGTTTTGAATGGAATAATTGTCTTTTATTCTTTATTTTAGAGTAATTTAAGATGCTTGAAATTTATTTCATAGATTTTTTTCAATCTCTCAAATGCATATTTTGTACAAGACGTTTTTTATTTCTCGTTCATTTTTTTTTTGAGTTAATGTTACAATAACTACCGGGAAAACTGAATGAAAAAGTAGAAACACGAGACTATATTATATTACAGATATTTTACCTCTAATTTAAATATTTATATTCAAATAAAAACGCACAATGCTTTTCTTAAATAATTCTATACCTTTAAATAATTTTAGGTATCATTTCTCAACAAAAAATACATATTTAATATTAGGAACCTTTGTTTTTTTTTTAAAATTCTAACATGGGAAAGAAATTTTAATTTCTGCGAATCCTGAAGACTGAAGAGACCTGAAACGTGGTAAAGTTTTTCTTGAAATAAAATATATGTTTTAATATTTGTATACTATTAAATATTTGTATATAGTATTGTATTTGTATTGCATATGATTTAATATTTTATGATATTAAATCACATGTTTCTTTATGTTACAAATCTGGATATAAAAAGATAATACTATATTTTTAAACTGAGGATGTTTTTTATCATTTGATCAATGGATGTTGTTTATTTTATTGTTTACATTTTGATCAAAATATTTTAATTTATATTTAATTAAAATATTAAATTTTGGAAAAGGGAAAAAAAGCAAAAATTAAAATGCTTGTGATTCAAACCAGTTTCTATAAATTAAGATCAAAATTTCCTTCACAAAAGATAGGATTGGCTATATTACACGATGTTATAAGAATAATCAATGTATTATTTTATGCTTTTTACCAAATATAATTATTTATTATTTATATTTAATTAAATACCTTCATTATATCAATATTCTTGTGTAAAAAATTCCATCTGGCTCACATGAATTTATTACCTATGACATTAAATTGAATGTTTTAATACCAACGGTTCTTTTCTATTGTGAAAAATAACGGGCATCTATATGTCCTCAAAAATTTTAAAAAACAGATTAGACTTAAAAATTCATAAAATATATTAAATTCAATTTAAAAATTAGAGAATAATCTTTGTTTCTGTTATAATTTTCAAGATGATCTATTAGGATAGTAAGTATGAAGCTGCTAAGTCTGTCTTTGAGACTTTTATGTAATGTTCTGAATAGTAAGGTACAAATAATAAGTTTAAATACAAATTGAATTCTATGGATGCATGTTTGAAATATAAAATTTGTTTTCTCATAACTTAAGGTATTTTTCCATTTCCTGAGAGTATTTTATCTTTAATCAATACCACAATCAAATTAAATGATAATAGTACATTTAGATGCAGAAAAATTGTAAATTAGTGAATTTTGAATATTAAATTTAAAATATGGTAAAATCAAACTACAGCTGAGTACCCACAACTTTGATCTTTTGTTTTACATTTCAGATTTTCTACTGAATTTCGGGTGTAGATGCTTGTATTGGTGAAATAGATTGCGGTCAAAAATTGGCTTAAATCAGACTTTGATTCACAAGGTATTAAAGTTATCTCTTAATCTCAAAATGTGAATTTAATTGGCAAACTAGCACCACCTTTTAAGAATTATTTGGAAAATTACTTTATATAAAAATAAAGATAATGCTAAAACTAAATTTGATGATTAAACTAATTTATTAATTTTATAAATATATTGCATGTAATTAAATATTTCACGTGCAAAATCATACCTTGATATTTTTAGTAATCATACTGAAATTATGTGTGTCATTTTATTTGTGTGATTTAACTTCTGTACTATTAAAACATTGTAGATTCATGGTAAGGATTATAAAAAGATGTGGCAACCTTAAACACATGATTTGAATCATATATTCACTGTTAATTTTGCATTATTTTAGTGTTTATTTTAGCGCCATAATCGAAAGCCCTGATACTTTTTTTATGATAGAAATTCATTTTTATTATTTCATTAATTTACAAGGCAAAATTACTTGGTTTTTACTATGGAGCATTTTAAATAAATAAAATTTAAGCTTTTCTAAAATCTTGAAATAGGCATTAAATGCACGCCTTTTTTCAAAACACATCAATATATAGCATTCTAAAATATGCAAGGTTTTTCAGAAGAACTAATTTGCTTAAATTTTGTTTTGTTTCAACGTTTAATATAAATTAGAAACAAATAAAAATGATGTAGTTCTCTTTTTATGTAATTTTATAAAGAAACTCTAAATAATATCAGTTTAAAGATATTGATACAGAAAAATTAAAAATACCAAAATCCCTGCTCATCAAAGTAAATGTAGAAACTCATGGTTAAATTAAAAATATCTAGTTGGATTTAAGACTTGTTTGTAAATAGATCATATTTTAATTTATAATTTTTAAATTTTTGTGAATACTTCGAATTATTTAATTAAATTAAGTTCTCTATTTGAGAAAAATAACCATTCTCAAGGTATATATATATTTTTACTAAATATTAAATTATTAGTTATTTTTAATTACTTATAAAATTAATACATATTTGTTACTATTATTTATACAATAATTTACGATTATAAACCTATTTAAGAATAGAGAAAGAAATATGTAAGGAAACAATAAATAAAATATTTAAAATATAAAAAATTATCAAATATAATTATGTATTATATGTTGATAAAAATAACAAATTAACATTTTCTAAATGTTCAAAATAGTGAGCTTTAAATTTCATATAAAAATGTTATTTAAAATATCAAATATTGTCCATTTACTTGAAAGTATGAGTTATAAGAGCAAATATGAAAGACATACCCCAAATCATTCCAAAAAATATGACTATTGTTATTGGACTAATTTGTAGAAACAGATATGCTCGACATATATTTCTTCTAATTCAATTATTTCAATCGAATAATTAAGAAATATGTACTTCTTAACAAATATTTCATTGACTTTACATATATAATATAATGTGTTAATGAGAAATGCTTTTATTTAAGATTTTCTCTGTTTTTATACATTAATGATGATTGGTTACGGTATAACAATTTTGTCATCATCAGATTTCTTTAGAATTAGAATTCGTAATTAGGTTACATAACATCTTTTAAGTGTATATATAATTTTGAGTACACTGTTTAAAACATTTCAAGTAAAACATTATTATCAAATATTCATTAAAAAAATTCAAATGGTTGCCTCATGAAATCAAAAATTCAATAGAAAAAAGTTGCAAATGAAAAATATTTCGATATTTGCGAAAGAAAATGAAAACAAATAATAATATTAAATTAATATATGATGCACCCTTATTCCTTAAATCATAAAATGTTTGAATGACTTTTTTAAAATTATCTTTGACTTAACTAGACTCAGTTGTGCGTGTAAAGAAACCCGGTTTAACAATATCCATAGTTTTAGATCTTGCAGAGTAAAATTAAAATTCAGTACATACAATAACAAATTCGGATTTTTAAGAATTTGATACAAAAAAGTTTATTACTGGCAATCCAAAATGAAATAACAAGAAATACTATAAATAGCAGCCAAATTTACATCTCAAATAAGACGTTGTACAAGGGTAAAATGATTGTTCTTAAAGCTTCTTGTGGAGTGTGAATACGATAAAGAAATTAATGAGTGTTTATCACTATACTCTCCTGTTCCTAGCCTTGAACTAGGGTCTATTAGTTAGTCTGAATTTAAAGGATAAATCTCTCCGAAATTTAGAAGCAGGGATTGAGTAGAAGACTCTCCATTACTTGTCATCTACAAAGGTACCATTTTACTTGGTAGATATTGCAACCATTACCTGTTTAATGTGCTCCATACTCCCTTAGAGAACACGAGATTTTCGATTAAGTTGAAATTCAAACTGATTATCTTTCCACTGTGACAACGATGCGCTAACCAATCCAGGTCTTAAAATAAGTAGCTTGTAAGATATAACCACTGCCACCCATCTATAATTAAGATTAATTTATGTGTCTTTGTACATGCAATTTCTTAATACTGAAAAATTGATCACCTGTAGCAGTAGCTGGAACCAGTTGTAATGTATCGACTACGAGTTTTTGAATGTTGATAGATGGGGATAGCATCTCAAGGTAGCAGTTCAATCAGATGGATGGAATAAATTCTTAAATTTTGCGTGACGTGTGTGGTCACGAATTAACCTGTTGGAATATAGCTGCTAGCAAGAATTGAAGTCAAGTGAATATTAGCGGCTTTAGTATCACAGAGATGTATAATATATTCTGTGCAATGTATAGGCAATCAGCATTAGAAAAAGGTTGAAGTGAAATCCAATGCCACCTCATATGAGACTGGATACCGAACCAGAGTAGTTACTCATCACACAATTATTCAGCATTCCCACAAAACGTTATCTTGAGAAGAAATTCCACTATTGTAATATTGCCGACAGAGACATCTATAAAGACAATTTCTTCCCATTACTATTCCATTGTTTATCTCACTGAAAATAATGGAAGTTTCATTTTAAGCCTTTTACAAACTAAGAAATAATTTTAATCTTAATCTTTACATACATAAATGAAACTATTGAATTAACTTGCAAATAAGTGCATTATACAATAGAATATTATTAGTTATAGCATTTATAATCCTCACAATTATAACTAGATAAATTTAATGTAATATTCTAAAACAAAAATAGCAATACTAAAACCAAAAAATCTTAGGTGAATAATAATGCTAATTTTTATTATGAATATTCATTGTAGATTGAGTTTTTCTTTTTATTAATTTGGACAAAATGCAAATATTTTGCCCCAATTCATTTTCGTTTAGAAAGAAATTCCTTGAAGCCAAAGACTTTATTTAGCTTCACTAGGAAAATAATTGTTAGAGTGTATTAAATTAATGAACATAATATTAGCTCTCAAATATTTTACTCTCATATTTATTTAAGAAAACATTTTATTTTTACTTACTCAGCCAATTTATCTAAAACTTAATTTCCATAATTCCTTCCTTCTTCTGTCAAAAAGGATTGATAAAGATAATTAATTATACGAAAACATAATTCGAATAAACTTTTGAAGGTTTAGAACAAGCATATAAAATGTGAATCTTATAATTCTTTAAATTTAATGAAAATTTATAATAAAACGCAACACAAATTAATCTTCGTAAGTTTTATGTTAATGTTTGAAAAAGTTTTCTCAATATTATTCATTTGTTAAAACATGCAAAATATTATAAATATATTTTTCTTGCACAAAAGACACACACATATC
>JAPDSC010072677.1:0-10938 GCA_026290005.1 Latrodectus geometricus | reverse complement strand
TTATTTTTATTTTAAAATTTTTTAACTATAAACCTATTACTCTTTTTACTCAAGATACAGAAAAATATAATCTTGGAGAAGATTTTAATCATTTAAATGATTTTTTCCAAAAACAAGACTACTAAGCATTTTAATCACCATTTTTTTAAAAACCAAGCATATATGTCTCTTAATTTTTTTCTTGGAGAAAGGCAATGCCGATTTTGCTGAACTGTTAGAGAAAAAGGGATTTTAAATAAATATTCTAAAGGAAAAATATTGTATGTTTAGTTTTTTATAGTGTGCTTGCATAATTTAAAATTCTTAAAGATTGTCAGTAACTTAAAAGTTGGCAACAAAATTATTCTATTTATTAAATAAAGATTCCTAATATAAATAGTACCATGAACTTAGTAATGATGTAGGATAGTTTAGAAAATTAAAAACACTAAAAAAACTTACTTTTTATTTCTAAAAGGAATAGTCACAAAAATGTTTTGGTATTGTTTTATATTCTTGAGTTATAATTTATGTGTGATACTAGAAACTAAATTAAATATTTGATAAAAAAATAAAAGTGCAAATATTTGAAAAGGACTTGAATAAATAATTTTTCTTTATTGTTACTATACATTAAAAATGTGTGTAACAAATCTGTAAAATCTTTCTAGACTTCAATTTCCCTGATAAAAGGTAGAAAGAAAATAAAATTTATCATTCACTACAATATATCGACCACCTTATTTTAACAACAATAGCTGACAAAAGCGTTGTTCCTGTAAGTACTTGCATCTTTTTCAATTTTATCTTGACATGCAATCTCTTTCAGCTCTGTGCGAATTTGCTGTTTTTTTCTGTAAGTTAAATAATAAATGAAGAGAACATGTTTTATATTAAATAATAGCACAAACAAATAATGTTCTAAAATTGAGTTTTAACAAATAAGCTAAAATTTAATCAGTAATTTTTATGAATGAAGTATTTATTCGATCAGCCACATAATTTAATAAATAGTTTCAAACTTATTTTATAATTTCATATGTATACAATAAACAATTCAAAATTAGTTTATCTTTAATTAAATTTAATTATATATGCTTTTACATATGCTTCCTTTTAATTGAAATGAAATCCTTAACTTATTTTAAAATATTATTATTAAAATCATTAAGCATATGAAATACTTTTAATTAGATAACGCATAATACTTGCTTTTACGAATTGACTTAACAAAAACAGTCTCTTTTTATACAATCACTAATGAGACATAGACTTTATCCATTTTTGGAAACTAACTTAAGTTATTAAAAATCAGTTAAAATTTATTATAAAATTTAAACATTTACAAAGGAAAAACTTTTTGTTTTATTTTTTAATTTATAGTGTGAAGCAAATTATTAGTGAAAATAAACAAGGAAGCTATATAAAATAAGCAATATCAAATACTTTTTCAGTTATTTATTGAGTACATGATTTTCAATATACATTTAATTCTACTTGCAAATCATAATTTAAATAATTATGTTCATATTTTTACTGAGAACATATTTATAAGCAAACTATGTTTCGCTTTAAAACATTTTTAAAAATGATATCGATAATTTGATGCTCTTAAATATGGTATGAAATAACATATTTAAGTATGTTTTATTTATGTGTTCTGTGACATATTGATTTTCAAAAGTAAATTCAGAGCAGCTCAGAAGCAATTACATTTGTACTTTATAAAATTGATGTCAATACTTATACTTGATGTCAATTCGATTATATTCTCGGATTTCAGAACTAAAACTTTTATAAAATGTAATACAATGAATCACAATGTTTTTGACTAAATAAAAATAACATTAATTAAGAGAACACTTAAGAATATATATCGCTCACATTTTCGAGTAATTATTTTTATTAAAGTAAGTATGATAAATTATTTTATAAAAAACTATTTTATTTAATTTTATTTTTATAATTGAATAAATTATTTTAAAATACTTTAAAAATTACAATAAAAACTTTTAAAAATGTCATTATTTGAAAATCTTTTTTTGTAGTGCTTAAATTGGTAAAAAAATAATTTACTTTATTTATATTTGTTATAAATAAAAAATAAAATTAAAATTAATCTTAAAAATCATCAAATTTTCTAAAACTAAATCTATAATTTAAATTTCTCTGAATAATATCTTATTAAAAATATATCCTTCAACATTATGTATATATTGTCATAAATTACAAATAATTGAATATATTAAATTAATTTAATGCAGAATTTAATCATGGAAAATAAATTGATAAAATTATAATGACATTCCTTTTTATTTTTCTGAATAAATTAAATTATAATTGAAAAAAAGATACCTAAAATAACGATAGAAATTCATTTTAAAAATTATATTTACAGTCCGTAAAGTTTGTATTCTAAACATGGTTTGACATACATGCATATACATGCAAATATTCTCCAGATACATACATCAAAATTAAAAATTATTTTCCATATCAAGATTAATAAGGATTGTTTAATATACACTTTTGAAATTTTGTTAACAAATTTACTTTTAAGAATTAAATTTTATAATTTTATGAACAATTTTCTAAAGATGAATAATTAATTTTTAAATATAATTGAAATAAAACCTAAAATTCTAAAACTAATGTAAATGTATTACTAAATGAATTCTTTACTTATTTATAAATAATACACAATTTTTTTAATTATTTGGATTTTATGTTCTTATAATTATATAAAAAATGACAATTTTCACTATTTATATTATCATATTCAGGGATTTTCAAGAAACATGATATTCATGTATTTGATATACATGACATACTGGACTTTGAGATTATATTCATATAATCTCAAAGTCAAGTTTAAATCAATAAATCTTTACATTATGTGCTTAAAGCAAAAATATTAATTAAAGAACATTTTTACTGTGTTTTACAAATGAATTAATGTAAATATGTAAGAAGTTTCAAAACAAGAAATATTTTCTATTGCATAATATATAACATCTCCTGAAACCGAAAAATGTTAAATAGGGAAATAAAAAAACAGATGTACTTATAAATTTCCTAGAATAAACTGGAGCCATATGTTATAACCATGTGCTCGCGTAGTATTCCAACTGTTCTTGTCTAAGTAAAACAAAAATGTACGTCAAAAGAAGCTCGAGCTCTTAATTTGTTACTAAACTTTTATTTAACTTTAACCTATGGAAGCTCGAAGACACATTCTCGTAATTTCATTTTCCTCAGGAAGTATTAAAGCTACCAAAAGGATAACTGCATTCGTCCCCATTTCCTTAATCAGGGCTTCTAACTAATCTGCATAAAGAAAGTGCAAATTATCTTTTGTCTCGCAAGAACAAACTCATTTTACTAATTACTCTTTTATTTACTAATTAGACAAAAAAGAATCAGTAGTATAAGTAAACGCTACATTATTGATTCGTGTTTCAATAATGTGACCTTACTTCTACTAAAAAAGAAATAAGGCTTTAATAAGCTATTAATAAAGAAAATGAAATATGAAGTATTATTAAACACACTTCATTCAAATAATTAAAATTGTTAACTGTAGATTTTATATAATTAATTAATTATATAATGAAATTCATTGATTAAAATATGGAATAAAATTAAATGTAAACTTTGGTTTGAAAAATATTAAAAAAAAATAATCTGCAATAAAATATGCAGTATACAAAATATTTATATTTTTAGAAAGATTTTAAATATGGTTCTAAATGGATATATGTCTCAAAACATAAATATTTTTCTTTTTTCTTTATAATACTTTTAAATTTTATGCTTCAGTTTTTGTCATTTTTGAATTTTTGATACAGATGTAACATTGTGAGATAAAATGTTGCAGTAAATGTTGCAAGCAGTTTTCATTACATGAATATCAATTCATGATATGATAATAGCGAAATATGATAATTATGTTTCGAACAAGTCCACATACAACAAGGCAAATTTTGCTTAAAAGAAGGATATATTTATAATAACAATAGAAAGAATATTGAAATTTTTAATTAAAATAACAAATATTGAAATAAATGTAGCTGTTACACACACACACACAAACACACACACACACCACACACACACACACACACACACACACTTTAATATATATATATATATTTATATATATTTTAGGAATATATATTTAATTAAAAGCATCGTAAATAATATTTTATTTGTCAAAAACTTTTGACATCGCAAGTTTATTTAAAGTATGTTTTTATCATGTGCATCTTTATTCAACTTATGTTAAATTTTAAAAATATTGTCACATTCAGATATAAGTTTAAAATATCTTTAGTCATTTATTTTTCTTGTTTTTTTATTTGCTAATTAGCACTGTGTATTGTTACCAAATAGTCGTTGCTAATAAAAGCGAAAAAATCCTCTTGTTGCAGAATAAGTTAAACAGGAATTGCAAAATATTTTCATATTTATATCTCATTTTTGCTTGTATTCTTAGAGAAAAATTGTTCATTTTAGTTCAATCAATATATTGAAACGACAAATTCAACAATTTTATTTCTTGAATTTCAATTTATATTTTGAAATTTATTACTTACTTTTATGAATGTTTTCATTCCACTAATTAAATATTTAAGTACCAATAATACTATATATACGGTAGAAAACTAAAATTTTACCACTAAAACTATTATTAGAATTTTGATTACATAAAAACATTAAAACGATGAAACGGATAATTTCTTCTACTCTATTTTAATCAAAAATATGCACTTTATTTTTATTTAATGTAAAACTTCAATGAGTTTCAAATTATATAAAAGTATGTATATACAGGCATTAATATATTTTAATCTTATAAGTTTCTATGTATTCTCTAGTTTACTTATTATATATGTGGCGTAGGAGTTTTAATTTTTGCACGTAATAAACATGTCGTTCAATATTTTGCTTATTCAATGTTGAAAGACATTCTACTGTTTAACAATACATATGCATTGATCAATCAAAATACTTTGATTAACTCAGAATTGTATAAACCTTTATTACAGACCATGTTAAATAGATACAAATGAAGTTATTTGCTCTCCGAAAAATACATATATTAATGAGAGAAAATGTTACATTAAACTATAGATATTTAGTATAAATTTCACTTTGATTATTATGACTTCTGTATAATTTAAATATTTGCGATAATAAAATAATAGAATAGTATTTTTAACTGGTTGTTTCAGGTTTCATGTGATGAAAGAAGAATACATTTTCTCGAGACGGAACTTTTTTTCAAAGTTGTTCTGTTGATCTAGACAAAAGAAAACATTCAAAGAATCAACGTTTAAATAATCATGAAAATAATGCTTTACTTATATAAAAAATAAAGTACTGCACCAAAAGAAAAATATAAAATAGATACTGTGTAGAAGTGTATTTGATTTGACGAAATTGAGTGCTACTCAGGAAAATATGCCCTGATTAAGTTAATATGCCCTGATTAAGTTAATATGCCAGGAATTTAAATGATAGAGCACAATTATTGTCTGGCATCGAATTTTATAAATTTTCAAATTTCTTTTTAGAATTAATTTTTAGTTTGCATTCATAAATACCACAACCACTCACTTTATATAATAATGAGGCAAAACTTACAAATAAGATTTACTTTTAGATTTACTTATTACCTTTGATGAAAAATATTATTATATAAAAAATAAATATATAAATTTATGATCTGAGACTATCTGTAGGAAAAACTTAGCGACCTTTTTGCCAATTAAGCTGTGATGATGTCGGATTGAGATCCTAAGCTTCTTCTCTATAAAAGTAAATAGAATGCAATAATGGTTTGATTCAAAAGAAATATAGATGAACGCACATCGAAGCTTAATATTGTAAATCATTTCTTGTAAATATACCTGTTCTCCTAAAGTAGTTGTTATAATAAATAGATAAATGTGGAGAATTTTTCTTTGAAATTAATGAATCATTCATTAGAATACAGATGTAATATTCTTGAATTTGAATACCAAAATGAAATAGGTAAGAGTAATTTTTTCCTACAATTAATTTCTTTTGTTAAATAGAGCTTATTAGTAAAACGATTAATTTGGTCATCAGCATATTGTATTTCTCAATTTTATAGATTTTTAAATATTAATTTTCAATATGTAAGCACAAATATCTTTGAAAAATTTAAAGCAGAATTAAAAGTTTTAACAACAAAAGTTTTTAAATTTTACCACGTATGTATAATAATTCCTAAAAAAAGTGTTTTAAATGTGATATATAGTTATAGTAATGAGTATTATAGACATTGGAAATTTATAAAATTTTGTGAAGTAAATGTTTCGTTAATATTGCCTTCATTTTATAACATTTGATTGAGTTAATGCGTGGTAAGAATGTTTGATTTTAAGCTAAAAATAATGACAATTATATTTTAAATTGAAATATTGCATTTTTTAATGTATCATAAAATCAATAAGACTTATTACGAACGCATTAAATTAGATATATTATTTGCAAAATATTACAAATAAGTGACTTACGTCAGATACAATATTTTAAGGTTTTCGCTTGTTAATCATAAAGACATCCTGTATTTTCCAGTTTATAAACTACAAATTCCATTTTTCAGACTAATTATGGCACATCACCCCCCCCTTAAGCGAGTATCCGTCAAATCAACTCTTAGTAGTTTTGATAGATAGAAACAGATGGACATTTACAAGCAACATATGACGTACATTACATTTTATCAGTATTTAATAAAATAATATTTAAATACCTATAATCATATAAAATTTGACTATAAATTATTGTAAAATTCCAATTTTTATACAATAAATATAATAGTTTCAAAATTTATTTTTCTGTGCTGAGATATATTTCAAATTTAACTCAAATATTGTTATTATGTTTCAAGCAAATCAACTTAAATTATTGTTAGGTACTTATTCTTGTAATTATTAAGATATTATTATTGAAATAAGTAAAAAATTAAATGCATTATAAATATTGCTATTATACTTTTAATTTGAATTACAGATTAAACTCATCATTTACACTGCTAGATTAATTAATATGAACGTTAAAACATTTAGAAATAAACCGTTTATTTAGTTTTGAAATTATAATCTTTATTTTATAAATAAGTACACATTGCTATTATGAAATTAACAAAATATTTAAAAGAACCTCCAAAAGGCCTTTGAATTATATACTTTACAGATAACTGTAGAAGACTGGGCCACATATTTAGGTGCAAATTAAGCTCTTTCAGAAACATTATTGTTGTTAAGACCTCCGTCATAACATAGATAGTGCTCCCACTCACCCAAGGGAAGAAGTTGTTTGTGTAATTTTGTAAAAGTGTATATATAACAGTTGCAGACGGGAATGCCGTCTGGTCTTCCTCCTTTATTCCTTTTTAACGTTTTTGTTATGTTTAAATAAATGTTATTTTTATTAAGATACTTAAATTCTTCGGTTAGTAGGATGGATCCTATAATTGTATTTTTCAAAAATTATTTTATGTAAAGATAACTTTTATGAAAATTTAAGAAATTTTATCTTGAAGTTGAAACGTTTTTTTTTTTAATTTATTAATTTCAAATAATTATATCATTAATAATTATATAATAATATCTTTATGTACAAAATATTCATTTAACAGAAAATATTTTAACGTTAAATGTCTTTAGCAGAATTTAATTTAATATATTCTTTTTATTAAAAAAAAATTAAGTATGTTGTTAAAAATATTTCTCATTTTTTTCAAAGTAAATATTTGCATAGAATTAGATATTTGACGTTCATATTTCTCTTAATTTATGTTTTTATTTAAAATGTAAAGTTTGGGTAATGCTTAAATTAATCAATTTGCATAAAACTAAGTAATAATCTATTTTCAGTTTAGTTAAAAACAAGTCTTCAAGTATCATACCTAAATATTTTGTAAAAGTTTTCATCCATTCAAATCAATTAAAAGTAACAATTGCAACAATTTAAAAAGAATTTATGATAGAAGAAATTTTTGAGGTGTAAGAAATTAGAAATATTGAATTACCCGAAAATTAAGACCTCATTTATAGATATGGAAACTAATTTAATCTTCCAGTTAGCAATTAGTTCTTAACTAATTGCTTTAATGATCATTGAACATTTAAAATAGCTGCATGAATAAATGAAGGCAAAACTTCTTCATATTGTTATCATTTTTATACATTAACGTGTTTCACTAAAATTGAAAGAGTAGCCATATTAATTTGATGAATGAAAAGTTCAATTTTACTAAATAATTATATAAAAAATAGTTTAGATTACATATTTATCAGTTATTAATCATAAGAACAATAGCCTTATTATTAGTTGTAATTTATTATTTTTATATCCATAAAATTGTAAAAAATTTATCGTAATTAGTGATTAGTAATAATTTATAAAAATAGTATTCCAAAGAATACAGAATAATAAATAATTACTTTATTCTAGTGCATCATTTATATGAAATGTAATGTTAGTTAATTATTGTTTTTTGTTCAAACATTTTTATTACCAATTAAATTCCAAAAAGCAACAATTAATTTTTAAAAAAATATGACTTATAAAAATTTCAATTTGCAATGAACAAAATAATATCATAATATTTTTTTTAATATTTTACTTTTATAATATATTATATAATTTAATAACTTTAAATTTTTAAAAATAAGTTTTTTTTTAATTTAAACGTTTTAATTTACTAAAAATTAAAAAAGACTAAACACAATAATACATTCCTTGAGTACAAAATAAATACGTTCAGTTTTTTTTAATTAAAGAGCTATGTAAAAGTACTTAAACAATGCCTTGTTCTAATCATCATCAAAATAGCAATTACTGTTCCATTTATAAAAACAAATTATTTAACCTAATAATTAAGAAAACTATAAAAGTAAAATTAATAATAATAATTTTAAATTTGCATAAAATAATTCCTTTAAAAACAATAGATTATTACACATTGTTTTGTGTAAAAAGAGTAATATTTTAAAATAAAATTGAAAAATTTAATTTTCCCTTTTGTAAAATATTTAAAATTTTCTGAACATGTTTAATCGTTTACATAAATACTTGATATTTATTTCAATTTTGAGTCGTATTTATATGTATATATGAATATAAATTTAATTGCAGTGTGGACCTTTCAAAATAATCATCTGTAATAAAATACTTACTTTTCTTTTCTTAAGGTGCAAAAATGTTCAGGTAGAAATAAAATTCAAAAACAATGATTTGTGCTTAAATAATGTATTCCAAACGTTCCTAATATTAGTTAATATGCAAAAATCTATAAATAATTAATTTAAACAACTACTTCTAAGAATCATAAAATGAATAAATAGGTAATGCAAAATTAATATAATTTTTGTTGCCAGAAAAATGTAATTTAAATTTTTTTATAATTTCTGTTCATCACATCTTTTTATAAGCACGTTTTAAATCTGTATGTAAATTACATGTAATCTGAAATATCTTATTCTTAAATCAGTGATTTCATTAAAATTATTCGAAAAAAACTATTTTTAAATTTTTCAACTTTTCCAATCTTGCTCTTCTATAAAAGTAATTTTCATTTATTACGGAAAGAAATAGTTTCCATGAATATTTAACGAGCTCAGTTTATAGTTCATTATATCGTTGAAACTATTGAAATGCCAGCGCTATGATGGTCCAATAAATCATTTGTTGCTAATAAATATTTATGATTGAGAGATACAATTTTTTTCTATGAATAGAGAATCATTTTTAAAAATTTAAGATGTTTGCCACTAGTAACGCCTACACGAGCTGATAAATAAATTTGAAACATATTTCACACCTAAATTTGTTCATTAGTTTTATTATATCAAATATAATTTTAACAAAATTATCAAAAATGGGTTCTAGTTTTATTGAGGCATATTTTTAAAAGCTAATTTGTTGTTAAATTTAATGTAAAAAATTCGTAAAAATGTGTATGTGTGTGCGCATCACACAAATATTTATTATTTTCTTGAGTGATCAATAATCAGACTCTTTTAATAAAATTTCATAAATATAATATTTGAAAATTAATATTCTTAATTGTGTATTTAGCACAACAAGTATGAATATAAGGTCAAAATATAGATCTAAAAATTAATATATTAAAGATAAAGCATTCTTGAAATATTTTCATTACAAATTCTTCAGGATTACCTGTAAATGTACAGTAGTTCTAGATAAATTTATCACTTTAAATCATTTCATTTTTATGGTTACATTAGCTTTATTCAATACATCATTACGAGTAACATGTTTCTATCTAAAATTGCATTTACCTAATAAGGAAATAAAGCATTTATATAATTATAAATCTTGAACGTTGAATAAAAATATAATGCTTTATTAAATGTACAAGTAACATAAAAATAGTGGAAGTATTTGAATTCCATTTTAATCCAGAGCAAAATATCAAAATATTTAAGATTATATAGATTTAATTTAGAATTTCTTGTAAATATTTGACCGGTAATTTATTATTTTTGTTATATACACTTTGAGAATAATTCATTTAATTCCTTTAATATTGGCATAAAACGGTTTAAAAAAATAAATTACATTAAATACATATAGAAGTTGTTTTTCACACACAGTAAAAGTTTCCTTTTTAAAATCTTGGTTTTTTGTAAAAATAAACATGAATTTTTCGGTATTATTCACAGTTTGAAATACATTTAAAGTAGCAATTAAAAAAACTTATTAATTTTATTCATAGAATTCAATTGTTTTCTGGTGGCAACTGAGAAGTTATTAAAACTCTGTCTGTTACTAAATGTTAGTTAAATGTAGTGCTGTGTAATTGTGTAATTTTAATTTTAATTGACCTTTTGTTATGCTTTGTTATTGTTTGTTTTTTTTGCATTAAAAAACTTACAAAACTAACCGGTATTGGTTTTA
>JAPDSC010072673.1:0-18750 GCA_026290005.1 Latrodectus geometricus | reverse complement strand
ATTGATGAAGATTGTCTAGAAAAGCTAGACAATCTCCATGAATCCAAATATGTACAAAAAGTCTACACACCATAGAAAATTCTGAATGACTAAAACACGGGCCTGTGTCATTCTGTCAGTCCCCATCCAATGGCACTCAGGGAAGACCTATCCCTGCTGAAAAGTGAGTGGCCACTCTTAAAACACGAGAGAGCCATTTGAAATTTTCTTGGCTGAAAAGACCCTCCCGGGCTTCTTCTAAAGTGTGACAGGTGATTGTGGGGAATCCTTCCGAGTCGGTTTAATTTCATCTTCCGAGGGAGAGATCTCGCTACAAGTGAGAGCCCACAAGGGCTCGCTCCCTGCTCAGCAGCAGTCCAGGCCAGGTAGACGTCCTTTTCATTTCTATCGAACCCTACATGAGATCTTAACCATTGAAAATAGATAAAGTGACCAAAAGAAAGCCGGACGAGAATATATAATCTGTCCATACTTAGAAGAGATGCATTTTCTAACGCTTAACACATGCAAAAAAGTAAACTTTTTTGGAAAATTGTATATTATTAGTTATTTTTCACAATGACATATATGAAATATAAATATTATTTATTTTTCTCTGCAGCATTTGTCATTTTCATAAATAGTTCTTTTCGTTCATGTTATATTTACTACTTTAAAATTTTTTTTGAGTATTATATAAATACATTTTTTTTTATCAATGATAAAAAAAGTATTTCAATTTTTTGAAGTTTTAATGAAAAATTATTGCACACCGAACAGGGATAATTTTTTTTAAACTTTTGAATAATTTAAATGTATGTATCATTTGAATTTATATCAATGAAATCTTTAGTCATTGAAATTTTGTCTGGTGTTTAATTGAGAACGCAATGGGGAATGGAGTGCAACTTATCATGGGGTTTGTCGCCTCTAAATTTAAAATATATGTTTTGTTTTATTTTGATGTTTTGACTACTTTGTTATTTCGAATCGTCCTCAACGCTGATTTCAACTCTATAAAGTTGCTTATAATAAAATGTAATTCATTTAAAGGATGTCATATTTTTTTCCGGAACTTCTCTCGCTTCAATAACGGAGGCACGTGGCTCTTCTCCTTTTAAAATTTTCATTTAATCGTAGCTACTGTGAATAAAGAAAAAAATATTTAGAGCTTTGGGAGAGCGTGGGCGTATGGATCTCTACATTTGTATACAATTAAAAAAATAATAATGGTATCAACATTTCTTTTCGATTTTAATATGTATCTTTTGGCCAATTGCAGCGTGCGTGTTTAAGTTTTTTCCAGTGCGCTGCTGATAGAAAATGTCGACTTCAATATTTAATACCTTCTTGACTGAAAGAACTATAAAGAATTTCACACCTATTTCAACATGCTTTCCCTGATGATGAACGTGAACAATTTGTGGTATAAAAAATAAGCAGCGTTTTGTACAAAAACAAATAAATATTACGGCTATACTTCCAAATTGTATTTATTCCTTGAAAACTACGTACAAATTTTCCATTGAAAATTATAGCTCCCTAGTTATGATTATAAATACAGCTTTAAATACGAATCTTTAAAAACCAAAAAGTTTTTAAATATGCTACCTCTTTAATATATCATATGAGATATTTTTTTTGACACATTTAATTATTGCCATTTTTATTTTCTCAATTAAACATAGTTTCAAAACCAATACATTGGTAAAAATGATATCAGAAACAATGCATATCTGAGAGAGCTTTGCAAAACATACAGCTCTAGAGGAAAGGAAAAAGTTACCGCCTTTAGCACTCCATACTTGAAAAATGCCTTCAGTACACCAGTGATACACATTTGCATTGAGTTGCTGGAACCAATCGAATTCTGTTATGAGGTCAAACTCAATCCGGTTCGACCCAAACTAGAAACTGAATGAATACGAACGGTTTCTGTTGAATCAATTAAGTGTCTTTCATGAGAGAGTCGACCCCCTGGGGGATGGGTTTGATATAGTCCTTGGAAGGATGTGACCTCTAGAGCGACACTCTTGTAAACAATGTCCAAGAGTCTTTCAGAGTCACCGAGACCTGATTATTGCTAAATAACGTTTTCTCTAGCATAAATGTCGGGAGTAACCCATTAACCTATCAACAGGATAATTTTGCAGCGTTTGCGTATTAGGATAATTGGACGATTACATCATTTGTGTGTAGCGCAAGGTCGAGTTATGGTATTGAGATCACCTGCTCATGTCCCCTTACGTGAAAGGGTTCATTGTACTGTCGTAACAGACATTCGAAAGAGCGACGCATTCATATGCTCTACGGCAACAAAGAACACCCCAACAATATTTAATAGAATGTCTAATTACTATTCAATACTGTAACCATTCTTGAAATGAAAATAACGCCGACTAGCTTAGAGAATTATTTGATTCAATATTATCAACGATGCACCACTGTACAAGAACTGTGTAGCTGAGCACAGTGTAAGCACAAAGCACACATTTCTAGGACATCGCATTTCAACATTTCATTTCGTGACAGCAGGAGTAGGACTCTCAGTTCGTTTTTGTTGATATTCGATGGTAACTAAGTTCTCGTTGCCATTAGAAGTGTGATAAAACAGTTTCTAATGACAACCACCAGTTACTCAACTCCTCTGATTTTGTATCAACCGTAAATCATCAATACATCAATTATCAAAATTGCCGAAATCCTTATGCCTCTAATATGTTTTTAGGTATGCCTCTTTTCCTCCAAAACTCAACCAACCCCGAGAAAATGTTGACAACCTACAGTAAGAGACAATAAAAAAAACTTTCTTAATGGTTATATATAGTTAAATGAAGATTTTAATAAATAGTTAAATTAGATGAAGAAGTAAGATAATGAATGTAAAGTAGTTAAGAGATAATGAAGCAGTAAAGTAGAGTTAAGATAATGAAGAAGTAAAGTAGAGTTATGATTACTTATAAGTAAAGTTTAAGGTAATAAAGAAGTGAAGTAGAGTTGAGAAAATGAAGAGTTATAGCAGAGTTAAAATAGCAGAGAAGACGTGTACCTCTTAACCTTAGACACAATCTTAACGCCTCACTTTAAGGCCCACTATTGTAATGAACACAAATCTGGCAGTTTTCTGTTTCATTTGCTGTTGTAATCGCTTGTCAATCGTCTGTGCTTTCGAGATACGAAATAAGCTTCTCAAAATGTAGACAATAAAATAAGCAGAAAAAACTATCCTTCTTGAGTATTATCTGGTGGGATGGTGGGGAAAAATATCTCTCAGTTAAGTAGTAACAACAGGTTCGATACTCAACCCTACCACAGTAAATCTTTTTGAGAGAGGTTAACGTCTTAAAAGCTTCTTTAGGTCCAAAGTACCTCCCTTGGTGTTGGAAATCTGAATGGTAGGGTACATCTCAGGTGTTGGTATCAACATGTAATTGTGGTGAAAAATAATGAATCAGTTGGTTGATTTTGGCGGCTTCAATCGGTATAAATGGGCAACTGGAAACTAAGACAATAAAGTAAACAAACATATCTTATGCTTGACTATTAGTATTTATGAGGACATTATAGCTGTGTATCACTTTTATGGCTTGATGGTTACTGATTCGATATTTGATATATCCGAAGACGTAGTGTTACTTCATGTCGACTGAAAAACGAAAAATAAGTTGCCATGTTACTTTACTCATGTGTGCACATCCCCATATTTCCCTATATTCAGATAATTGAACTGTACCAATTAGGTGGAAGCTGCTAAGTCTTCGTAGGAGCGGGGACCGAGCAGAAGAAGCCCAATACTTGACCTGCCACCCTCAGAAGTATCTCTTCACTTGGAGAACATGGTGATCATGTCCTATTTAACATGCCCCATATCTTGTTTAACATATTTAACTTTGGAGTCGCGGTTGAATTGGGATTCAAACTCACGACCTTCCTAATGTAAGAACACTGCCTTCACCAACGAGGCCATCGTGATTTCTGTGGCATGGTGTGGTTTTGTTTCTCGCTCAATGGTTACTTATTGCTCACGAGGACTAATTAGATCGAGACCTACAGTTTAAAGTGGATTCAGAACTACGACAAACATCCGAGTTTAAAGTGGGATTTGAACCCACGAACTGTTGAATCGTAAATAAGAGTGCTAATTATTCGGCTACGAGCATGGTGCGGAGAGAAGAATATTAGCTAAAATGTTGATCACGTCACTTAAATGTGATTAAATTTCAAAATTACGTGTCTGTTGGTAATCTTATGCGGCTTTTCAGACTGCAGAAACAGGCAGACAAAAACATGACAACCTGGTTCGCGCGTCTAACCAAGAAGTTTTGTCAGATTTTTAGCTGCCTATTTTATTTAATAGTTTGAATTAAATAATTTTTGTTTTAATAAATATCATTTTAAGAAAAAATTTAAGAATAACTCTTAAGGAAAACCTTTAAGAATAACAAAATTTAATAATTACAATAATAAATTACAAATTAATGATGAATATTTTTTTCGTTACCAATCACTATAAGCGTAGAAGAGAAAGTTAATTTTTCCAAAATGGCTATTTTCTACTTTCTTTTTGCATTACGATTTTACGCAATGGAGTTTCCTCCCGTATGATTGACCAACACTTTGACTCCTGTGCCATTCCTTCTCAATGACGCTTCTGACGTAACATCCGTGGTTTTCTGTTGCGTGTATCCTGTTTTTCCGGTGGCGATATTCAACACTCCATTTCAAACCATGCTTCAGAAGTCTGCGTGGATTTTTCGAATACGTGTGAATCAGCTTATAACTTTCCTATTTTTTTTTTTTGAGGTTTTAGAAATATCCATAAAACTTTAGTAATGACTTCCTGTTATGCCGAATCATTCTTCTTTTTCGCCCAGATATCTTGCACCATTTTTTTGATCATTAAAGATAGCTGGATTCCATCAAGCGATCATTTCTTTGAGAAAATATTTTTTTTAGAAACGGGAAAATGCGCCTTCGAATAATCTCACATTGTGTTATATGTACATCATGTAAAATAAACTGCTGAAGCTGCAAAAATAATGATAATAGCATTGCAAGAGAAAGTGAATGACATGTTTTTTTTATAAGGCATTGATAACAGGTGATAATTATGTTGCCATATTCGTCAAGTTAACTGCGTATTTGTCTTTTATATATTTATCTGAAATAATAAAAAAACCCTTTTAGATATCAGTGCATTAGATGTTTAGTTTCAGTTTGCTACAATTTGTACGAATGCAGTTCTTTATTCTGAAAGTTCTTTATTATAAAATTTTATTCTGTTGTACTATCCCTGCCAAAAGATTTAGATTCATAGAAGAATCTCATAACTCGAAATATTATTTGAGATGAAATAATTTATATTCTTTTTCGACACCATGTAATAAATTTCCTAATTGCCAATGGTTACTGCAAGACGTTTTAATATTCACTGTGCATATAATATTTTTGCGGGTGTAGTTTTCTTAGATTGCTAACTGTATTTACGTGTTACAAATTAACAAAGCTGGAAATCTTTCAACAACGCACTTAAAAAATCCTTCTTGCAAAAAGGAGAAGCGCAACATCTATTTCCCGTTGTTCAAAGTATCTGGAATCGAACCGAAGGCTTTCTATTCTGAAGATTGTGATTCTACCAATATGACGCGGCTATGAATTTGTAAGGATTTAACAGCATGGTCAGACAAAAACTTGCACGCATATTCGGAAAGCAACAGGTTCAATACGTGACCCAGTCAAAGACTTTCATGTTAACAAAAAAAAAAAAAAAAAAAAAAAAAAAAAACCCTTTGTGTGTTGGAAGCTCCATTGGTTCCTCTATTTGTGTGGTGGATTAGTATGGAATTCGAGATGCCAGCTCAGAGGTGGACTTCATCACTTGACTATAGCTCAAAATGATGAAAAATGTTTTAAAATAAGTCAAAATGACATAAGTCGTATAGTCAAAATGACTTTGAGCAACTTTAGTAGAGAGAACTTTAGGAATTCCCTATAAATTAAATGAAACAACTAATTAGAATTAAATAACATATCAAAGAAATATTCAAAAAAATAATGATGTACATATTTATCAGTTATTTCTATTGTATTTACATGCTTTTTCAACAAAATAATCTAAATATTTTTTCAAACATTTCTTTAAGTTCTATGAATACAATATCAGAAGGTTTTTATAAATTTTCATGAATAATTCCATTTTATCATATTGCAAAACTTTTATTGCATATAATAAATTTCTGAATATACCGCATTTTCTGGAGATTTATTTTATCAAGAGCTAAACATTTTAACGCATAAAATTAAATGTTTTTATAATTGTGTGTCTGTGTGCTTGCTTTATATTTAAAGTATGGAATAGAGATTGTATTAAAAATATGTTTTTGGCTACTCAATTCCCCCAGTACGGCGAGCTACTTCTTTATTGTGAACCTCTATTAAATTATGAAAAGAGATCAAACTTGACCTTAAATACAACTCTCTGCTACATTAATTTTATCATTTATATTAAAATAAATACTATATTCTTATTAAAACAACCTTATATTCTGGGTTCAATAATCTTATTAGCATTAAGATATTCATTTGAGACAACCATGGAACTCGTCACTCTGAAAATCTATTTTGTTTGAAATTTTTTTATGCAATTTGTTTAATTCTGATCATTTTTGTCCTGAATATTTGTCAAGTTGTATAATAGAGCGAAAAATAAGAAACTCTCTAAAATAAATGTGATGAAAACGTGATACAAAACAGAATTTCTCAATTCAAATTAGACTAAAATTAAATTTTTCTTGTCACATAATGATATAGTATACCATGAAAGCGGATAATATTATGAATATGTGTAACTAAATTGATATGTGTACAATTACATATGCGAAAATGTATAAAATTGAATCAAAGTATGTAATTATATAAATATATCTCTAATATATTTTATTAATAAACAATACAATCAAATTTAGCTAAACAAAATATGTAGCTTATAATTGAAACAATGTGTTTCATTTCATGAGTAAATATAAGTAAATATAATTTCAGTAAAGTATTATTGAATACAGTGACACATAAAAAAACGTGATATGAGCACATTGCTTCAATTATTATATTATTATTGCACACTGCACATTGTGTATTATTTTAGGAGAACAGTGTGCTGCTTTAAGAATATCTGTTATAACATAAAAATGCAATTCAATGTAACTATGTATTATTGAGAGTATGTAAAACTTAAATGAATAAATATGTGTAATTTTACGAATGCAATTTTGACTTTAATGTTCACAATGATTAAAACATGGGGTAATCAATATTCCATTTGTAAATTTAATTGAAAATTGATGAACAATAAGAAATTTTTTTTTATTATTTTTATGAAGATGTTTTTTGTTCTGGTTTAGCATTCATTGGCTTCCACTTCCAACTGAAGTTGGTCGTTAAGATGAAAATCGACATTAAAAACAATATAACGGATAAAAAGAGTATTCTATGAGCGTTTTTTTGTATGTTAAGAGCGTTTATTTTGTGCTAATCAATGCATTTTACTTTTTTGCTATGATTATTGGAATAAAATCATTCATTTGTTGATTTCTTGAAAAAATGATGGGAAAAAGTTTGCAAACGAGTATCCCTTGATTTTTGGTGATTTTTTTGACGCCAATATAGGCGCCAAAATATGAGTAATAAAATGGCCTCTGCCGATACACAAAATCTAAATTAAGATAAAGGTGATTTTTCACATTTTTTGTAAAACATAAATGATTTAGTTTAATCACAACTTTGGATAAGTTAATGTATTAAGTTAATTAACAATTTTTTCATAGCTTTTTTAGAATAAGAGTTTTGTAATTTACCTAGGTTATCAACATTGAAAATACAAGAGTTACCAAAAATTAAATTTTATCACCATATTTTTTGCCAAACCAAATTTTTATAACGAATCCAAAAAATGATTTCTTATAAAAAAAATAATCTCAACTTGTCTTTATTTTTTTTTTCAAGAAATTGAATGTGAATGAATAATTAAACATCTGAACATATATTCGATTGAAAGCCATTAAATGATCTTTTTTTGATGAACCTCATTTTGTAAGTATCTCAGGGGAAAGGGAGGATGTTTGATTTGTTTCTCCCTGTTGTCGTCGGGGATGGGGAAATACAGTCATTCCTCTAAAGATTCAGAATATATTTAAACTGGAAAAGATAAAAATAAGCTTTTAGAAATATTTTTTGACGCATTCAAGTTCCTCTTTTTAGTATTATGCAGAAATTTAAAATTTATAACCCTTATAAAAATATCTCTGTAGAAACTCTGAGTGATGATTTCTTAGAAACAGATATACATAATTACTATTTTCAGTTAATAAATTGCATATGAAATAATTTTTTATTGAATGCTGTTAGGAAATAATCTAAAATAAATCTAAGTAGTTTCCTAACAGGATTCAATAAAAATTCGGTCTGTAGGTTCGATACATCCCTCAGATGTGAATGTTTGCTATAATTCAGAATACAGTTTAAATTATAGATCGGATGAATAAGCCCTTGTGTGTGATAAGAGCCCTATAGAACAAACCAATCAAAACAATTATGCAAAATAAAAACACAGATATCATATTTATTTTTTCAGCATTTTGTGATTGGTGATTTTTGTGGTGACTTTGATCCCGTGATGGGGTTGGCATCTAATCTAGTCTCCATGAACTAACACATTGATTCCCTCTGTACTGTGGTTACTCCATCAACTGCTCAATGGTTACCACTTGCCCTTCATATTAACAGCTCGTGAGTTGAATTCCCAATTTGAGTGTGAATACTTGCAGTGGTTTTGGCTCTTCTTTATGTTATAAATCGAATGAAATAGGTTCTCATTCACAAAAATGTGATAACCGAACTTAAAAAAAAAAATAAAAAAATAAAATAAAATAAAAGTAAAAAAAATAAAAAAGAAAATTGAGGAAGGAAACAGGAAACGTTCGTAATTATAATAAAGTATGGGTTTAGAGTTTCCACAATTGCTTTGTCAGACCATTCACCAAATGGTTTGCTCTCTAGGCTTCAATTCAGCTGTTAGTACGTTTGATTCTAACCTCGGCTTCGATGTCTCTAATGGTTTGGAATCCACTTAAGTTGTAAAACCCGAGCTCAAACACACACGTGCAAAAAAATGACCATTGAGTGATCAACCAACCAAACCTGCAATCACTTATTTTTGTTTACGGGAAGGTATAAAAAAATAACCTAATAAGTGTTTGTTGAATATTTGAATGGCCCGTTCTTACTACCGGCGGAAACACCGCTCTGCTCCGTGTGACCTACAGGGCGAATTATTTCGAAAGGTAATTCGCCTCGATTATTATTCTCTCTCAAAATTTAACCTCGGAGGTTTTCAAGAGCAGCAAGAAGACTTCGGCAGGGAGCTTGTCCTCGTTTTCAAGGTCCCCGCCGCCGTCTGGGGATGGAGGGCACCAGGCCACGCCACATCACACAGCTTCGGCGGGCCAACGATCCGAGCCTTGCTTGATGAGGGAATTCTGATGACGCCTATCGCTGGAGAAGATTTTGTTTTTATCGAGACATCATCAGTGGATCAGTTAAGAGAAACACTCCCGACATCTGGGTCTGAGAACAACAGAAGATGAAAGATAGAAATGTGCGGAAAAAATTGTTATTCAGATTGAATGGAAAGAATCTCGCTGTCTTTTTATTATTAGTGCAAATTAGTGCTCTCATTTTGTATTGTCTTTAAGTGGGGATCAAGTTTGTTTTTCGTTCCAATATATTTTGATTAAATCCATTTGTCATTTTCTCTGAGTCATTTTGTTTAAAAAAGTGCATTTTTACATATATTAATTCACATTCATATGAATGGCAGAAGAAAAGCAAGGAATATTAACGTTGCATTATTTTAAATGAATGGACACATTAATATTAATGAATTCTTAAAACACATAAAAATATTTTTTTTAATATATTATGCAACTTATTATTTATTTGAATTATAAATATGATAATAATATAATTAATTATTAGGATTTTTACTATGGATAATTTTATTAATAATTTAAAATATAAGAATTATAATTTATTGTGTACTATTATGCTGTGGTGTATATTTATTGTTAAAAAATGATGGTAAAAATAGCTATGAAACTAGCATAATTGTTACATACACAAACATATATATATATATATATATAAAGTTTTAACTTAAATTAACGACAACCAGAATTTTTATTCATTATGCTGTGTCTTCAAAGCACAATAGTTTTATCGAAAAAAAAGCTTCGATTCTTTGCTGCTCTATGCCCCCTATTTTGTACACGAAGGCTCATTAATTATGAGTTTAGTTTACTTATCGCTCAACGGTAATTTTTTGAACACGAGGACTAATTATAGTCCGAGAATTACAGTTTGAATTAGATTCCGAGTCACTACAGACATCCAGGCCCAGGCTGGGATTTGAACCTAGGAATTATTAAACTGAAGGCAAGAGCGCTAATCATTCGGCCACCAGCTTGACGCATTAATATGGGACATAGTTTTAAAAGACTATACTTCATTGTAAACTTTATATAATTTTCGATATAGGAAGCGATTTCACAAAATCATGCTTTTGAAAGTCATACTAATAAAAAACCATTCAAATGGTAGATCAGCAACTTACTGAATGAAATATTCGATTAAAAACAGTAATATCTTGTTTCATCCATTAATTTCTGTACATAATATGGGCCAGTTTCTTTTTTTTTTTTTTTTTATCTATTTAGAGTTAGTTGTAGCTTAATGATAAGGCTGCGTTTTTCAGGAGAGAAATATATTTTTTTATCTTTAAATATCCAAAAAATTCTAAAAGAAATAGTATTTTTTTACATATTTTTATATAGTATTTTGTACAATACATTATTTTATGTATTGTATTTATATCCTTAAATAACAAATCTAGATATTTTGAACAGCATTTTTTATAACATTTGTTATTAACTTATTTTATTGTTGTTAAAATAACTTTTTATTTTATATTTTTAATTAACATATAATATCAGAAAATAATCTTTCTCGTTATTTTTGTTGAAACAAATTATTTTTTGATATTTGTTTTAGTTTATTGTTAATAGATTTAATTTTTTAGTATAAATTTGAATTAATCTTTATGGAAATCCAATTTTATCAACTTAATTGTTTTTATTCAATTTTCATAATATTTATTTTTAAGCAACTTTAGATCTTTTTGAGATTTAATTACTTTTGGTATATATGTATAAAATATCATAAGAACACAAATTCACGAAACGAATCAAATAGATTCTATAAGTTACTTCAAAAGCAACTTCAAATTGTAAAAAATACAAAATTACACAACAAACTATACAAATTTACAAGGAAAAAGTTTTTAATTTGTTCATTGCCATAAAAAAATCAACAAGCGACGCAAAAGCACCCGCTGAGGTCATGAAATTTGAAGGACCATTTAACTATATTTAAGTGCTTGGTTGTGGAGTTTTATAATTGTAGTCCTATATATGGAAAATCGTGTCGAACACTAAACTCTTTACGTCTGCTTCCACTCAAAATTATTAAAACAAAAATTGTCGCATTTGTTATAGAATCAATGGATAAAAACGCTTCTAAAATAAAATTAAATACATTTTAAATAAAAAATTTTGTCATCCAAAACTAATATATTTATTCACAGAAAAAGTTGTGTAACTAATGTTGGACTTCGCTTGCAATTTTAAAATAAATTTCGTTAGTATTTTTGAGAATTATGTTTGAAACGAGAAAAATTAAATTCGTGCACCTATTTTCTCTTTTTATCATTTCCAAATTCATAAATTGTCTAAGATCTTATCTATGAATACTTTTTTTATATTTTTTTATCCTATTATTCCTGTATAAAAAAAATTCAAGATACTTTTGAATTTGAAACTCTAATTTCAGATTCAACCTATCTTTAATTTGAATATAATTTGAAGCATACATATGACAGAAATCATATTAGATTTAAGGAAATTGTACTCTTGAAATTCCAAATTTCTCTAATTCCTTCAGGTTGTATACAATTATTATTTGTAATCTGAATGTCTTAAGCGAAAAACATTCCCTAAATCATGATCAGAATTGATTTAATTTTTATATAAATATTATATACTCAATATATAATATTTTAGAAGTATATAATATTTCCCAAATGATAATTTATGCAGTTTTTCCGTAGTTGGGTGGCAACGCTTTTTACACATTTTTAAAAATAATTCGTCAACACTTAGAAAAATCAAATTATGTATTTGGTTCTATATTTGATTTGCTCAGAGAAAGTTTATGCACGTTAAAAACTCCTTATAGTGCAATGTTATTCACTCATGTTGTGATAGAAAAAAATAGGATGCCAACTCAGGTGTCGACCTCGTCATATGACAGTGATTCAAAATGAGTGGACGATTAGGGAGTTGTTCCTCTTCGTAGAACAATAATTCCTAAATCACACTTAAATAAATAATTAGAAATATGGCATCAACTCCTTTAATGTTTTTAATGAGAACGACAACTTCTTATTCTAATGTTTTTCTCCCTTTGTTTTTCTTATTCTTGACTTTTCAATGAATGTTTTTACTTCATACTCTAAATGATTCCTCTTATTCTTATTGATAATTATTTTAAGCTTTAAAAATTTCTTTTTTGATTTGTGCTTTTGTTTTATAAATTTATTTATATTGTTAGAAAATTCTAAATGAATTTACTTTATTTATTACTTAACTTAAAATACTTTTGTAATTAATTTTCTATTTTATTGTAAATCATACATACATACACATATAATTAAAAATAAATATGATGATTTTTTTTTTGGAAAATATTTTGAAATTATAGCTAATTTTTTGTCATTGTAATCCTGTTGCGTTAAGCAATTAAAAAAAATCTTGTGTAATGTTTTATATTTCATATAAATTTTAATAGACTTGGAGATTGTATGCATGCGTTTATTAAATGCATCTGATCTTCCATTGTGATTGCTTGTTTATTAATATAATCAAAGCAATGCACTGACAATTGATAATTATATGTTGTTTTATGTAGTATTGCATTATATCCCAAGTATACATGTCTATTTCTTATGATATATTATATGCAATTCTTATTTTCTCAATAATTTCTTTATTGGTACCGTAATATAAATCATGCGAATACTTTTGTGGCCATCGTGGAGATGAGTCCATCAAAAACGCATCGAAATGTTTTATATGCATGCATATCTGTGACAAATGTTCAAACACAGAGCAGAGAACGTCTTGACGCGTTCTCATGAGTCGACATTCCAAGTCACGTTCTAGGTTCCGAAGTACATCCGGCACCCCTCCTCGGCGGAAGAGGAATTCAGTCAGTCAAGGTTTAGATAGGCATTGTAAATTATCATCAGTATGTGCATATGGGATCGTGCCATCATTGGTTAAGTCTTCCAAAAATGATGATGAAGAATGATACTTATAATGGCTTTTGGATCAATTTTGCTGGAAATCATTCGTACAAAATGGATCATCATCTGTATTGATATATTTTTTCTCCATGTTTTCGACCCAAAAAAAAAAAAAAAATTCATTACATGCACCAGACAAAAGTTTTGTATTGAATTATTAAAATGTTTACTATAAATGGCTAACATTCATACAAATATCTTAGGCTCAAATCCTTATTGAAAGGCGTGGTAACCTAGATGGGAAAAGTACCTTACTTGTGGTTAGAAGGTGAGGAAATCTATACCTTCAATCGTTGAGCCACTACATTCATTCACGGAAAGTAAGGCATTAAAAATAGATCATTGTCGCAATGTCTTTCCACAGTGCGGTGGGTAGTTTGCCAGCTCAGATATCGACCACGTCACTTGATTACATATTATTTCTTATTAATAATAGGTTAGGGAAAATAAATCCATTATTTTTTAGTGAACTTCAAGGCTTTATTTACATGTTTTTGATTAGCTTTGTGCAAATGATTTCAAACCTCTTTGTGGTTTACTTTAAATTTCTAGACTATTCTTTAACATACTGGTCAACTTCGGGAGATTTTTATAATTTCTCGATATTTTCGAAGATGGGCCTACATGGGCGAAGTGACTTTTAAACATCAAATATACCTGAATGAAATCAATATGACACGTAATTGGCTGTTGCAGTATCGAGACCATAAACACACTTCCCAATTTTCAACTGCTTGACTTGTATTTTCGTTTCTATCAAAGGAAAACTGTCAATGTACTGCATTTTCTCTTTCTTGACTTTCATTTTTAACACACTTTATCTTATAACTGAATCGACCAAATAAAAAACAACAAAATATTTTTTTAGTGCGAAATGTGATCTTTCCAACGAGAATAAATCTGAAATTGTATTATGGATACTGAACGAGGTATATCGAACACTACAGTCATCGAACGAAAAATGCATTTCTTTTTCCCCAAACTAATATATATATATATATATATATATATACACACACACACACATATATATATTATGTATATATATATATATATATATATATATATATATATATATATATGTATACATGCGCACATATGTATTCGTATACATTCATTGCTTTTTTATTTGTGAAAGTGAAAATCATATAATCATTCCTCTCCATGTACGGCTTCTTACTTTTGAAGGAGTGCGTCACTGTCTGTCTGGCTATCGTTAGAAGCTGAATAAACATATTAGGGTTTAATGCTATCTTTTTCGTGCGCTTGTTTGAAAACCGTAACAATAGGCCGTTTTACATTGTGCGGGCATTTGGCCAAAAGCCTGGATTAGAACTGTGTTTTTCACGAAAGAATATCTCAATTCGGCATTTGGAAGAAGAATTATCAGGGCCGCATGTGGACAGTATTTAACAATGGACTTATTTTTTAAACTCTCTAACCTTGAATAGTTTTTCTATATAATTAAGACTCCAATATATTGTAAACTGATTGAATTTTCCTATTTAATTTGGGCATTCCTTTTAAATATTTTAAGGACACATTGAACAGTTTGTTTATTTAATTTATAGCTCTCTTTTACGTTTTAGACATATTATAGTTTTTCTATCTAATTTAGGTTCCTTTCTAATATTTCAGAGATATATTGAAAGATTTTCCCATTTAATTTTTCCTTAATACTTTAGAGGAATATTGAACAAACACTTTTCCTTTTTAATTTACATTACTCTACAATATTTTACAGAAACGTTGAATAATTTTCCTATATAATTTACATTTTCCTCTGTCATTTTAGGAACGTATTGAACAATTTTCCTATTATATTTTCGTTCTCTAGTATTTTGGAGATATTTTGAACAGTTTTCCTATTTGATTTATATTTCTCTCAAATATTTTAAGCAGAGTTTTGCTAATTCACCTGCATTCCTCTACAATATTTTAGAGACATATTGAACAATTTGTCTATTTAATTTATTATGCTTTCAAATATTGAAGATATACATATTAAACAATTAACGTGTTTAATTTACATTTTTCTACAATATTTTAGAGACATATTGAACGGATTTTCTATTTAATTTGCATTTCCGTCGAAATTTTTGAGAGATATTGAATGTTTGCTTGTTTAATCTACATCCTCTTCTATATTTTTGGAGATATGTTGAAGTTTCCCATTAAATTTAGTTTCTTCTTTAGTATTTTGTGATATTAACCTGTTACAAAATGTGAAACGATATTATTTTGGTGCAAACAATAATAATCAGATTTGTTAACGAGTGGATAAAGCAAAGCCGATGTTTGATTCCTCTTTATGTGCTTGACCCCGTGACTCAGTCTATTGTGTTTTTCCGGTAATAAATAAAAAAGAACATCACGCTTGCTTGAACATGACGTCAAACTGACCAGATGGTTGGAACATCGTCTCACGAGATCCATCCTGATGTATACTGATATTAATTTAATGAGTATACTAGTAATCACTTATAGTTATGACTTATATAATGTATATTATTTTTAAATGATCCAGATTTTATTTTATGTTGATTGTATTGGATATTTGAATTTCAATATCCGAAGTTTGCAACCGTAATTTTAAAATCTCATTGGATTGCTCCGAATAAAGCTGTCTGGGTGCTTAAACCTTGATGAATAAATGAGAATCAGCCATTTCACGATTGCATTTCAGATGTTCTTGAATTTTAAGTAATGAACTGAGACAGATAGACTTTACGTAAGTATAGACTTAATATAGAGTCCATCTGTCTTAGTAGGGCCAAGGGATAGAATTTCATTTTTCAAAATAGAAGTAACTAGGTTCTATTCCAGTCTTTTTTGACTAATGGAAAATCTGTGTTACATTTTTCTTTTCTAGATAAACATCCATTTGTAGATTTTCCAGGTTTCTATTCATTGCGGTACATGAATACGACTCATTATTCATGAAAAATTTCCTAAAAAGACAATGCTAGGCAAATGCTTAAATGGTGGATATCTGCATTCATTGTTAAAATATCCACTTCGCAATCGATGGCATGAAAAGTTTGTCCAGGTTAATCGCTCTGAACAGTTTTATTAATTATAAATCCTCAATGAATCTGTTGTGTGCTTTTATGCGCATGCTCAATGCTTTCAAAAAAATTATGTCTATAATCAATGTGGTTATATTATTTTCAGCACATAAAAATGTTGTCCTTATTGTTTAGTCTTAGGTAATAATTTGATTGGAGCACTGAAAATAAGAATAGGTAGATCATTTGATATATTGATTACAACAAGGTAGGGTTGTAATGAATCATGTCTATTAGAGGTGTCATTGTCTTTTAATGTAATCGTTTTCATAAGAGTATTTAAGATTAATTATTAAAAAAACATGGCTTTGGTGTGTGTAGGAGAGGTGCATTTGCATCATAATCCTCGACATTATGCTTAGATTAAATCGTTGAAAATGTTTTAATGGCGAAGATTAAGAACGGTTTGATGGTGTCTTCTTTTATTCTCTTCCACTTCTCGTAAGATGGAAGTTTTTATTGGGATAGAAATACTGACACTAATTGAGGTTAATGACTAAAGCTTTTTTTGCTTTTGCTTTACGAAGCTTTTCATGGGTAATGGAGCAAGTCTCAGAATTAAATCACATTGTGCCTTCTTTCTTTTATTAGATCAGATTACCCATCGGTATTCTCATTTTGTAGAAGAGGAACATATATGGAATATTGGAACACATGTCTATCAGAAACGATATTATCTGTTTGATATGTGTGTTTTCAGACATATCTCTGTTTATTTTTTATTTTATTTTTAAATATTTATTTTTTTGAAAGATAATTGTAAACTGTGAAAAATATTTTAATTGTTTTTACGATTTACTGCAGTGAAAATTAAAAGACCATCGACAAGCCTGATGTTTTGAACTATCTTTAAGAAGAATTTTATGACAAAATATATAACCTTTTACTTACTTTTATATAATATCCTTAATAATGTATTGAAAAACATTATAAATTACTTGATAATTTATTATAGAATTACTTAAATTAATAAAATATTTTACAAAATCACTATTTAATAAAGTCATTTATTACACAATATAATTATGACAAGCAACTATAAATAACAAGTTTACAAATTTATTACTTATTATATAATATTATATATTTCTAGAAGTATTCAATATAACTTTCTTTTTGTCATTCTTTTTTTTTTCTTGAAGTATAATTATTATAAACCGTAAAAGATAATGATAAAATATAACTTTAAATTATAAATAGCTGGAAGTATTTCATTAAGTAAATATATATTTCGATTTTACTATATTAATTTTTTAACACATAATACGGGTTTATATTAAAAAAATGAATTTAAGTAAACGGGATACAGGATATTCCTAATTATGACATTTGGTTATCGTTAACATAGGTTTTGAAAAAAATATAGTCTTTCATTAGCATACATTTTTTAATCTTAATTATCCTTTCCTTTCTATTTTATACCTGAAAATTAAATTAAATTTTAAAAGTTAGGTGCATTTCCAAAGAAGTTTCCTTATAAAAAGAACGATAAATAACAAAGTATACATTTCTTTTGAATATTTTTTCCACATGAGTGCCTCTATCACAAACACACATAAAAAGAAGCGAGAACTTACAGATGTTAAGCGGGCGTTTTTGTCACGTGACCTCACTTCCCCGACAGGTGGTGAAATGGACCCATAAGAAGATTATCTTACTGCATTGTTTTTACTCTTTTTCACAAATTATTATACTCCATTAATATACATATATATATAATATAATATAATATAATATAATATAATATAATATAATATAATATAATATAATATAATATAATATAATATAACATAACATAACATAACATAATATAATATAATATAACATAACATAACATAATATAATATAATATAAAGCTAAAGCCGTAAGTACAATATAAAGGATATAGAAAGTAACTGGAATCAATGCAATACAATATTAATTAACACATACTTTAGGCAATTAAGCCAGTGCAAAGGCAGCTAATGAGAGATATGCCAATATAGAGATAAAATAAGAAATAATTTGAAGACTAATAAAAAATCAAAGACAAGACTAAAAGAAACTATGCAAATGAATACAAATAAAGAAAAAAACTATGCTATAGAAATAAGAGCACAGGGACCATACGTCTTCATCGGGAGGAGGATGGTCAACTATGCAAACACAGCACTCTTTTCTGACAATGTATTGAATTATAGTTTCTTCTTACTCTTGTCTTTGGTTTTTATTCTTATATATATATATATA
>JAPDSC010072672.1:85028-106510 GCA_026290005.1 Latrodectus geometricus | reverse complement strand
ATATATATATATATATATATATATATATATATATATATATATATATAGAGAGAGAGAGAGAGAGAGAGAGATAGTGTGTGTGCATAGCACTATTTTGTTGCATCTTTTCTTTGACATGTTTGAATTTTCTTTAATTAACTTGATTAGATTAATTTCATAATTAAAGTACTTATATTCTTAATTTTCCAATTTCTTTCCTAGTAAATGATTTGCTTAATATAACAGTTATTAAATATAAAATAAATGAGGAAAAGAATGCTAATGGAATAAAATATTGTCACACATTAGCTAACCAATAATTTCATGTTGTTGATTGGTCAAGAATTTTTTTTTTAACTATTTTATAATTTTACAATTGCATACTTCCAATTTATTGCAGAAAAAGCTAAACCACTTAATTGTTGAAGATATTCTTTTCTTATTCATATAATACTCTCAATGTTTACATAGAATGAAAATGAAAGTTGCAATTTGTTTTAAGATTTAAGAAATTTAGCAGCACTTGAAAAATAGTGAAAAATATTAAATTTCATATCAATTTATGTGCATTACTTACTAATATCTTTAATATTAGTAAGCACTTTTATATATAAAAAAACTTTTAAATTAAATTAAAAGAATCGGCAAGAATAAATGCTATGTTAATGGATATCACTTGTTTGAAAGTATCAATTTATGAAATTAAGGCTTCAAAATTTTATAACATTTTTCAATTTTTCCCCCTCAAAAGTTTTTAAACACACCCTTTTGGGAAATATAATTTACAAATGACTGAGCATTTCAACTCATTTTTAAACAAAGTCAATTATCCTTTTTAGGGATTTCTTGTAGCGTTAACTAACACAGCATGTGGTAATCTACAAATTAAACACAATCCGTTTAACACTTAACTCATGGGCGAAAATATAAAAAGTATAAATTAATTTAAAATTTCAAAATTCAGAAAAGCAAACTCTGGAAGTTTAACAACATTAAAAATCGATTTTCCTTCTTTCTTTTTTTTCCATTACCGCCTACCTACCATTTTCATAAGCTACATTACCGACGGTGTAATATAAACAGGACCAGTCAGCAGTTTTAAATTTCTGACTAATTCCTTATTCGTCAGATTGAAAGTTTTTTTTATTATTTGTTATTTTTCAGATGTTTAACGAGAGTTTTAAACTTGTTCAGGCGTTCCAAAATTTGGGTTCCAATTTTTTTTTTTTCGGCCGTTCCGAAAGTTGTCAATTTCGAGCACAAGCCAATTACCTCGTTCATCCATCAAACTGGGCGATTCCATTCCCTGACTTTAAAGTAGGGTGGGGGGAGGATAACGAAACTATAGAGAGCGCTGCAATTGCAATAAATCAAATAATCGAAATCCATTTTGAAACTTAGACCCATTCGAACAGTGAAACTTATTTGAAATGAATTTTTTTTACATTTCACTTAACCCCCTGCAGTGAGAATTCCCCGAACGCTCGTTTCAACGCCTACCAACCCTTGGTGAAAAGAAAGAATTATTGGGGAAAAAAGGGAGGCATTTTGGATTAGATAGTATTCTTTGACAGTTTTTTGTTCTTTTTTATATTGGCTTTCCCCCCAGCTTAGCCGATAATAGTTTTTGTCGGCTTAAGTCTTTAGTAGTTTTTGAATAGAAATTGGTATTGAAACTCTTATATAATTTCAAAAAAATTGCTTATGTTTAAAACCATCAATATTTTTCAAAATGGTGTTCTTGAAATTATTAGAGAGAGTTTCAATTTGTGTCTAACCTCTTTTTTTCATGCATTTATCGCATAATAATTTTTTTTTTTTTTGAAAACCAAATTCATTTTCAGGGTTAACATCCACAAAATAACTTTAACTCAATAAACACATTTCATAATGATTTTTATTAAAACTAATATCTAAAAATTATCACTCTACATTTAAAAGTTATCATTCTATATTCAACTAACCATATCAAAACTTTAATTTGGTTGAATCAATATAGAATGATAACTTTTAAATTTTTCCGCAGAAAACTAAAACATAAAATATTCACTAGTCTTTCTATTTTCACATGAATTCAAATCCTTATATTTTTTGTAACTATATAAATTGAAACTCTTATATAATTTCAAAAAAACATTGCTAATATTTAAAACCATTGATATTTTTCGAAATGGTGTTCTTGAAATTAATAGCGAGAGTTTCAATTTGTGTTAACATCTTCTTTTTCATGCATTTATAGCATTATAACTTTTTTGAATACCAAATTAATTTTTCGAGTTAACTTCCACAAAATAACTTTAATTTAATTCAATAATTACATTTCGTAATGATTTTTCTTAAAACTGTTATTTATAAGTTATTATTCTATATTTAAAAGTTATTATTCTATAGTCAACTAACCAAATGAAAACTTTAATTTGATTGGTTAAACCAATACAGAATGATAACTTTTAAATTTTCTGCAGAAAACTAAAACGTAAAATATTCCCTAGTCTTTCTATTCTCATAAATATACCATATAATAAATATATATAATACCATAAATATAATATCATTCATAATTATATTCATAAATTACATCAGTCAAAACATAAACCTATCAGAACCATCCAGTTTCGAAATCCTTTGAAAATAACTTAAGCAGAATCTAAAAGCTTGTCAATGCAAAAAAATTTTTTTTTATTTTTTATAATTTAAAACTACTAAAACTCCTTGGCACATCAGGCCTTCGGGGGGCTAAGGCAGGCCGTACCCATATCTGTTTTCTTTTGACCTGGGTTACAAAGCATATCAAATTCAGGTGGTCAGTCTAACAAGACCCCCCTCTTCCTGTGTTTAGTGCCAATTATGTTTGGTACTCAGTTTTATCGATTCACTGAAAGGACGAACGGTTGAGCCATCCTGCGGATAGGACCCAAGACATGTACATTGAGTACGCAAAATCCTACAACTACATCACTGAAATTCATTTTAATAATTTAATGAATCTATTTCTCTTATTTATTTTCATATTTTGTATACAAGACTGAACCACTTTTCTTAAACTGTGATATATTAATAATTCACATCGTCTTTTTTTCCATCCAAAAATTTCCCATTGATACAAAGGCTATTATCTAATAGTTGAAATTAAACGCAGTTAGCAACAAAACATTCGCTCCTTGAAGTTCATAACAGATTTGTCAATATCTGTCATATAACAGATAAGATTTATCACATTGTCATGATAGATATTTGTTGGGATATCTATTGTAACAACATAACAAAAAGTATCCCAACAAAGAGAATATAATGGAAGTCTAACGAAAAGATAACTATAGGTTTTTTTTCTTTTTCTGAAAACACTATAGTTATTTTGTTTATTTTTTACACTTACATTATGGCTTTTTTTTTCCTATGGGCAACTTATAAATCGCTATTGACTTGTAGAACTAGTCTCTGTTAGAAATAAATTTCTCTAAAGATTTGATTTACTAGATATATTACATATAATTCATTCTTTTGATGTCGCTGACTGCTAATATTGAGGACATAATAAATTTTTTTAACACAATAATATCTTAATATTTATTATAATGACATTTAATTGGAATTTAAAAAATTTGGCACAAAAGGCAATATCAGTTATTTTTCTGTCAAAATGTTTGTATTTACTCATTTTAAGCAAATGAATGAAAAAAAAATGCAAAATTTTTCTCTGTAACTTTATAACGTTAATATTCGTTAAAATTATTTAAATATTAAAATAATAATATGCTATAACTATCAAATATATAAACCATGGTGCCGTCCAACTTGTCCAGTGGTTAGCGTAACTGACTACGGATGGGAAGGACATGGATTCGTATCCCGGGAATGGATGTACTCTCTCTTTCTAGTGTTTCTTGTCCTTTCCTCTGATGATGGATGAATGTGGCCCGACCTATAAACGGGTTTATGGTGGTATGACGTGGGTAGTGCTACTCGCTTCCATGACTTGGTTCACAGGTGCCCACCGGGTAACGATAAATGAGAAGCAGTTTCCGGCTTTGTTGTGGCTAAAAAAGGTTTAATCACCAAGTGCCTGCCATTGGAATATATATATTTATATACTTAAACCATGGTGTATTTGGCAACATTTCAACAACCATTATAATTTTTTAGAGTTATGTAGAGGCAATTTTTATAGAAGAATTTCTTTGAATAATTAAAAAGTGTCAGAACATTTATTAAAAAGAAATTTTGGTAAAATGAAGGCATTTGAGTGATTCATAATATTCGTACTACAAGAGACCATCTGAAATTAAAAATAAAGATAAAAAATTTCAATTTCGTTATTTAACATAATAAAAAATTGTATTAAAAAGGCTAATATTAGTTTAAATAGTAGAATATAATCCTTTCACGGTGTTCCATTTAAGTCAGTCACATTATAGTTCTGTATGAATTTATAATTTACAATTGATTGACAGCATGTTTACTGAACTGAAAATTTAAAATTAAAATTATTTTAAAAACTACCTTCCTATTTACTAAGAACTGAAAAGACATTAAATTAATCTAAGAAAAACCGAAACAAATTATACATTAGATATTGTTTTGCATATAGAATATCAAAATGAACAAAAACTCAATGGATTTTAAAAAAAATTGTTTTTGACTAAAGTTTAATTTTAAAGACGAAAAACTGAAATTCTACTATTTAACACAAAAAATGGTACATATTACAAAATATTTAATTTAAAATATATTAAAAGGATTTTCCGCTTTTCGAAATGTAGTCTCATTCACAGCGAGCTAAAAAAAATAGGATGAGGTGTATAATGCTAATAAGTTCTTTTTTAGTTTCAAGTTATTAATCATTGAAGTCTAGACTGTCCATTCATGTTATGATGCATTCCGATCGGTGACGTATTAGAAAAGGCTGAAACGCATTTGTTGAAAATAGCAAAAATAGTACATTTTCAAAATAAATATTATTAATGAAAATAATAGTAAATATTATTCACGAATATATCAAAAAGAGTAGTAATTATTATTAAAGAATATACTGAGGCAATACAGAAAGCAAGTATATTTGTTGTTATAAAAATTTTTTTCTATTTCAAGTGGTAACGCTTAGATAATAGTTTTAAAAAGAAGAAAAGAGCCACATTCATCTTTGTCGAATCCAGAAGATTCATGACTTGGAATGCTAAATCTCCGTAATTAATTATATCTTGTGGTCCAATAAACTTAACAGAGAATTTTGTATGTAAGCAATTTTATGTTTTAAATAACTGTACTTAAAATTTCGAAAAGAAACTTAATATTTTAAACTAGACAAAAATTCGATATCCAAATCTAATTTTTATTTCAATTCATGCAGGCATTTAATCTCGAACAAAATTTGGGTGGAGAAATAGAAAAAAAAAAAAAAAACGAATTTCATTTATATATAATTTTATTTACATGTTATATGTTTTGTTGTCTAGTAAGAATGTTTTAGTTGAAGCATATTTATTGACACAATAGCTTAGTAAAACCCAATAGAATGCTTTAAACTCTAGATTGAATATTTGTCCATAAAGATTTTGAAAGACAGATATTTTGACACACAACATTGACAAATAGTTATTTGTTTTTTATATTTATTATAAAAACGTTATTTGCTTTTAAGTTATTTATATTCCTTTGAGATGGGATTGGTAATTTTTTTATCGCAACGAAAAATTCAGTTATGGTTGTAGATGTAGAATACCACTACATTTCTTCGTTGTGAATTAAATTTCCCCTATTAATTGTATATTAATATATGCAATATTTGATTTTAAATTTGAATATTTTATTGTTTGTTTAATAATGCATCTATATTTTTATTTATATTGCAATTGTTTTATTTTATATAGATTTTAAAAATATGTTAGTGTTTTAAGGGTTTAAATTTTATAACTCGTCAATAATTTTGCAAAGAAATTTGAATTCAAAATTTTCTTCTTATTTCAAACTTCTGATAAGATTCTCTGGCATTCTAGAATGAATAATATTAATTCAAGTCTCCCATGTACATCAGCCTCTTTAAGACGTTATCTTAAAACTGCCAGTTAGAAACAAAAAATGATCACTAACATATTAAGCAAATTTCCAAATGCGAATACTTATTATATATGATCCGTCTTTAACTAAAAGTATTTGGCTAATTGGTGCTTTCCAACAGACTTGCTCTGAATTTTAACCTAAACTTCGAGCACTGTTTGATAAAATACTTACTTGACTACGTATTTCCTTTTTTTTCCCAGTGTTTTCCTTAATCTAAAAATCCTCTTCAAAATTTTACTCGCGTAATAACAAATATGTATCTTGCATGTGTAAAGTTTCCAACCCTGGCAGGGATCCAGGATCATTTCTGGAAAAACAGGATCTGACAGGAGGGTAAACATTTCCTGTCATCTACCAAGAGAAAATATTTCATTTGTCTGGGACAAATATTCCGGCTTGTATTTTATTGGCCCCCTAGAAGCAGATTTCTCCACACGCGTACACATGTATAGCCGAAAGTAGATTAAAATATCTTTTTCCCTCCAAGTCGGCTGCTGAAAGCAAACAATGGAGGGAAATAACAATACATCTGAGTTTATCTCTCTCGAAATGAAGGGAAAAAGGGAAGTTATTTTAGGGAAAAATGAAAATAACTCTTTAAACAAACGGATCCAGGGATGGATGAGAGGAATACTTTCGTTATGTAATATGGAAAACGGATATAAATAAATGCATGTATTTTATAGTCCCATGTTTGGTAAAAAGAAGCGAGATTGGCCATTTTGTGAGCTATGAAAGTAGAATTTGTAATAAGTTTTACTGTATGGAAACAGTTGCCATTCTGTAGATTTAAGGTGGAATAATTTTATTTTCATTATTTCAGAGTGTACATAAAAATCAAACAATCAAGGATAGTGGATTTTTTGTGTTCTTAGCTTATTTCGGATACAGTTGTCAAATGATGTATGTTTTAAAAGGATTGTCTCCACATTCTCATTGTAATATTGAAAAACATTTGTTCGTTTTATTTATAATTAAATAATTATTTACTTTTAAAATTTCTTTTTAATATATATGATATTTACATTAAAATTTAAAATATACTTCCAGAAATTTTATACTTAACCGATAATTTATTACTCATGACTAAATATCAGCAAATATTTAAAATAAGTAATTACTTTGTTTTGTTATTAAGTTGTTTCAACAATAATTGTAACATTTACAGCACTTCACTATTTCAAAAAAATATGAAATAGTATGATTTAGGAAAACTCTAATATTCAATAACAAAACAAAATAATTATTTTGTTTTGTTATTGATCAAAACAAAATATACAAAAAAATTATTTTGTTTTGTTATTGAATTGTTTTAATAATAATTGTAACAATTAATGTTACCATTATTGTATAATTGTTTCAATAATAATTGTAACAATTATACAATAATGATAACATTTACAGACTTCACTATTTCAAAAAAATATGAAATCGTGTGATTCAGGAAAACTCTAATATTCAATAACAAAACAAATTTATTATTTATTTTTGTTATTGAATCGTTCAACAATAATTGTAACACTTATACAATAATGGTAACGTTTACAACATATCGCTATTTCAAAAAATATGAAATCGTACGATTTAGGAAAACTCTAAAACAATTTATTTTTTGTAATATATCAGCTTCATATTACAATAAATATCTAAGGGTTTTACTGATTAGTAGTTTTCAGTAGTTTAGTATCAAAAGATACTTAAATTTAAAAATGTTATACTTGTCTTATATATATTTAGAGTCAAGATGTAAATGATTACTTAAATATATTAATTTTTAATATGAATTAAATATTATCAAAGAGAAATAAATTTTTTTTACAATTATTAAAATATCTAAAAGAAATGTTTTATGCTGTTAAAAATATATTAGTTCTTCTTAAACATTGTTGCAAAAATTTTAAGCAAAATTTAAAATTTAAAGAAATACATTAACATAATAATCCTTATTCATCTACATATAAAATTACTATGCTTCCCCACAGAATTTTTATCTAATGTAACATTAAAACTAGAAATACATGGAATGATATAAAAGGATGTCACAGTCTCTATCTAATTTAAAATAAAAACTATTTCATTTCGGAAGTTTTTTTTTTTTTTTTGCAGCGTTTGTAATTAATTTAACACACAGTTAACTGCATTTGAATTCCCTATAAAGTTGCTTACGCCAAGATGTAATTAATTTAAGTGAGGTACCATTCTACTTTGGAATTTTTCTCGCATAAAAATAGCATATGGTTCTGTACCCCTTTTTTGAAATTTTTTATTTATGTATTTTCCCTTAGAAAAAAATTAACGCTTTCGGATACCCATATATTTTTACATTTTACATAGTAATTGTTTTTAAAAATAACGATATTTATTATTTTTTCTGTTTTTGAAAAAGTATTGATTTTGCTCTTTTCAGAAAATGCATCTTCGTGTTTACCTATGCGTCATTAATTGAAAATGCATTACATTCTATTTGCTTTTATTTAGTCTATACAAGATTCTTGATTTCTTGATGTAAAATATTGTTATGAGATGCTGTTAATTAAGTCATTTTTAATATGAATTTTTTAGTTAAATTGTAAAACTTTGCATTTTTATGTTTAACAGAAATTTCAGTCAGTAGTAGTTTTGTGTTCAGTCTTTCTTTACTTTGATAGTCTTTCTTTACTTTGGTTCATTGAAAACGAAAAATATTAGGTTGAGGAAAAGGGAATCAATTATTTTGAGGTAATTTTCAAAACTTTCTTTAATATATTTCGGATTCGCTTTGAGAAAATGTTGTAAACTGCTACACGGTCGATTTTTAGCTCATGGACGATGCTAAGGTTTTTAACATACATGTGTCTGCTTAAATCATTTCTGTGATATTATCAATATTTTCGATGAATCTTTAATAGCAAAAATACCTGTGCGTAATCAATGAAACTAAATTTTAACGTTATTGGCTATTACACACAGTATAAGGATGATTAACACCATTTCCAATTGCAGCAGCATATTTTGATTTATAAAAGAAAACTATAAAATGTACCAATTTTTTTCTTTTCTTACATGCAATTAGAATGGAACAAATAAAAAACTGCAAACGAATTTGATACAAAATGTTACCTTTTCAACAAACATAAATCAGAAATCGATATTTTACGAAACATAGATCTTTATAGTCATTACCGAAAAATAATGGATTTCTTTTCCCCCAACTTAAATTTTAGAGTAAATCCTATTTCTGTTTTCATTGCATTAATTTAATATTTGTCTTTTTTTGGTTATGTAAAATGATAACTAGATAAGGACTTAAGTATGTTTTATATATTTATACAATATTTTTTATGTTGTGATAGTATATTACTTCATATGTCATTGCTAAGCGTTTGACAATTATTTATATATCACAGAGTAACAAAATGGTTTAACTGAAAATCTCGGAATACTTGTTCTAATCGTTATTCCATTGGAAATCCAGCCTTTATGGAATGACCGGTTAAAAATTTTCTTTGTAAATGTAGTCACGTGGCCAGTTTATTAGGAACATCTACGTCTGTGCAAATGTATTGGACAAGTAAATGCTAGATATCTGGAAAACTCGTTTTTACTTGTTGGAACAAATATAAACCACTTAAGATACCTGTAAACCAGTTTGCGGTTTTGACAATCATCATGTTAAAATCAAAAGATTTGAGCTATTTCAAGCGCTAGCTGATAGTTGGGTTTTTTTTATCGAAGTAAGCTTATGTATTCCGAAATCACACGTATTCCAGGTTACTGAGAACACCTATTTTAAGGATTCAGTAAAATTGATAAAAAAAAAATCTACATGAAGAATCCGATTAGAAAAAAGTCTGTGATCTCAAATGACTCATTGATCCAAAGGATAAAAATGTATTAGAAATGATTTTCCAGCAAAAAGAAATGACAACTAACGCTAGACATCAGAATAACATCATTGAAAGCCTTGCACGCCTTACATTGCCAAGTATGGACTTCAAAAATAGACGACTGATTTGAGTAACCTTAGTTTTAACCTAAAATTGTAGATTTGGTATCCAGTTTGTCTGTGAACATCAATACTTGACCGTCGACGATTATAAAGAAAGGTAAAACTATACTTTAGGGTGCCCTTTGGCGAACTTGGTGATTTTTTTGGCTCCATTACTGTTCATGCCGATTACAGTGCAAAAAGGTAACCAATCAGAATCTCGACTGGATATAAACCAATCAGAACACGAGTCCGTTTTGCCCAGCTTGGTGATCAATCGCGATGACCACTTGGCGAGAATCAAAGGGGTACCTTAAAGTATAATCTAACCCAAAAAGATATTAATGACTTACGCTTCCTATCGAACCATGCAGATGAGCAAGGAAAAATTTCGATTCAAAGACAGGAAACGATAGACCCAGGTTTCTTAATATTCAGGCTAGTGAAGGAGATATAATCTGGAGAATAATTTTTTGGCATACTCTTAGTTCCTGTAGAACGCCATGGTAGTTAGGACAGCCTCTCTATTGTCACCGAGTAGATTCAACTTTTCATAATTTGTGTGTTCTCTTCGTTGGTCAGTAAGACAATGCTTTGCGTCACAAGAACCATAACGACATAGAGTGACTCTAGGAATATGATGGTAAATTCAACGAAGTTTACTGGATACTACTGTCCCATAATTTGAGCGCATAAAATATTAACGATGTGGTGGAATGGATTATTGTTTCTCAAGAATCCCATGTTCATCAAATGGTGGGTGCCATGCCATGGCACCCACCATTTGATGAACATCAACTAGATAAACTTAAACTAGCAGTAGTTGAATCTGCATGGACAAATATCACAAAACAATACATAAATTCTAATGGAATCTATTTAATTTTGTTTGCAATTTAATTTTGTTATAGGTGCTAGTGTTATACCAAAACAATAATGGGGATGTTTTTCTCATAAACAGGTGCCTCTATGTGATTATTCTCATTATTATTTCAAAAGTATTCTTCTTTCAGCCCTTTCTTTGTTCTTTAAAGTTCTTTTCTTATTTTTTTAAAAAATTCTTTGTTCCTGTAAAATAGAAACCATACTTAACAGGATACGAACATTTAAAACTCATTAAGACTTTATATTTAAACTTGCTTTAACTCTCAGAAGTACATCAAGTAAAAATTTTTTTGTCCTCACTATACCGAATTTCTCAATTATTTTAAAAGAACATTAAACTTAAGAAAATATATATAAATTTTTCGAAAGCAAATAATGGAATAAGAAATGTCTTATTTCCATACTAATAACTATTAAACATAATATAACTATAAGCGAATTACCAATCTGTATTCATTTGCATAAAGAAGTTTATTTTTCATTTAAACAATGTTTTAAAAAGATTATTTTAACATGAATGGGAAGCGCCTGAAAATATTTTATGTTCTTCTAAATATACAAATTTATGAATATGAAATTATTTTGAAACATAACAATGTTTTAGGTATAAATTCATTTTAAACAGTTTGCATTGTTTACAGAGAGCTTAATTATTTATTCAATAATTTATTTTATGAATAAGTGTTTTAACAAGATTTCTGAATTTGTTATGTTTAGCTAAATTTAACTTCAATAGGAGTCTAAAATATAAGAAAATCTCTTTAATTCTAAATATTACTGAAACAAATGGGAGAATTATTATATAATATAAATGTAGTTAATAAAATAAAGACCAATGTATTTTCATGCTTTATATTTAAAATAAAGTAAAACTATTTTTGAATAATGATCATGAATAATTATAAATATATTTGTTTTCAGAGTAAATAATTTAATTCAATACTTCAAAGCAGAAGATACTAAAGATTATAAATTACAATTGATTTGAGCTATTTATACAATTTTTCATCAAAGAATGATGCTCAAAAGATATTTAAATGAAAATTAATATCCTATAAACTACATTTACATAATTAATAAAAATGACATAATACAGGAATTTAAATGGTTAAATTGATTTATGTGATCTATCATATATATCTTATACAAAATGAAATTGAAATATAAAATTCTCTAAATCGTAACAAATAAATAAATCAGTCCTACAAGATGTTGAGAAAATTTAAATTAAATACTTGAATAAAGTGCAATTTTATCAATTCCAATACACAACTCATTTACTTTTTAATTAATATAATTTAGAATTCAATCTTCAACTGATATATATGACTCGCATAGATTATAATCTTAAATTATTAAGAATAATTACATATTTTCCTGAAAATTTTCTGTTATATAATAGATGTCAACACTATTAACTGATTGTAAGCATTCCTGTTTGATATATGAAAGTAATATTAATGTTTTGTGTGCCTGGACTGGCAATACGAGATTCTCTGCTCACTTTTCCAACTGAACCGTAACTTAATGTGCAGTCTGACTTCCTCAGTATACACATGCCATAGGTACCCATCTACAACCATACAAAGAACGGACTACAAATATACAAAGAAAGGACCAAGATTAGAGAGGGAAAATACACCCTCGCTTGAACCAGGATTCGAACCCATGACGTTCTCAGTCTCAGGCAGTCACGTTGACCACTAGACAAGATGAGTGGCTATGAAAGCAATCCATGGATTATTTATCGGATGATTAGAATGCCAACATTTCAGTTGCAAGCTAGACGCTGGACGTTTCGAAAAAGTTATATAAATCCTCTTCCTATTTAAAATATTTTATTTTCACCATAAAAAAACAATTAGAAATTCTTTATGTACATATTTTATTAATATTAACTTGTAAAATCTTCAAACAATTTTATGTTCAACTACAAATACTAGTTTAATAACAATGTTGTTATTGTTTGTAGTAACAACAATTTTACAGTAAATACGAGTAAAAATGTAGTTTTATAAAAGTAATTTTTATTTATTTAATATATATTACAATAAATAAATATTATTATTGATAGGTCATTCTATAAATGATATAAATAAAGGATAAATAGTATAAAATTACAAAAACATAAAAAATAGAACTGTTCGATCCTTTATGTAATGGAGAGCTTCTTAGATTTGTAAATTTCTCTGTGCATATTAGACAAATTTAAGTCTAATATATATTTAGGCCTATTGACAAAATCTTTCAAGCTTTCCTGATAGTCATATGTTGTTGGTTAAAAGAATAGTCAAACATTTATTTATATCAATGATTCTATATTCACCGTGAATGTTATGAAGGGAATATAAGTAAAATAAATTAAGTAATGGAAACTTTTTGGAAAAGAATTATTGTTCTTAAAAGAAATATTCAATGTTTTATAATCGAAGAATAAGTTACAAATCATACTTAACTTCAATTCATATTTTAAACAAACCGAACTAAAACCTGGATTTCAAAATTTTCAAGTTATATAATAAAATGACCTTACACTTTTCCCTTATGTTCAATCGAAATAGTCTCGAGAGAAAAATACGAGTAAATTCTTTAAATAAGCCATCTGCAGAATTGAGAGTTTATTCTTAAAAGTCCGCAAAGTTGGAAACGGGGAATAAAATTAAACTCTCTGTTGAAGTCTTCTTCAAAGGAAGTTAAAAGGAAAAAGAGAATTCGATGTCAAAGCAAACACAGCATACAATGATTGATGGAATTAAGGAGTTAACATGAAGTTTTGTACTTTCAAGATCAGTTCAATTTAATTGAAGCAAACTGTAATTGCTTATAAAATTATTTTATGTTAGTTAATAATATATATGTTAGTTAATAATAAAACTAATTTTATATCTATCAACATTAAAAGCATATAGATATAAATTTTGTTATTTTTGAAAGTTATTCGTTGGAAATCACAAGTATCCATGACACTTAATTACAAGTATTCATGACATCTAATCACAAGTATTCGGAAATCACAAGTATTCATAACATCTAATCACAAGTATCCGAATCACAAGTATTCAGACATCACAAGTATTCATGACATCTAATCACAAGTATTCGAAATTTTTTTTGATCTTTTTTTAATGGCTAGGCACAATGGGTGACTGGACCCGTCACCCACAAGGGCAAAAACTGCTACTCATTTTAGTGTTACCCGGTGGGTATCTGTGAACCAAGTCATGGAGATACCAGTAGCCTTACCCACGTCACAAAACCACCACAAACCCGTTTATAGGATGGGCTACATTCATCCTTCATATCAGAAGAACAAAGGACAAAGATACACTAATAAGAGACAGGGAGAAAAGAAACGTCCATGCCCAAATCGGTATTCGAACCCGGGACCAACAGCCCAGGAGTCAAGAACGCTAACTACTCAGCCATGGGTCAGCAACTTTTTTTTTTCTTACTTGAAAGTAGGATGCTTTAAATATTTTATTTTAGAATAAAAGAAATATGTGATTCATTTAGACAAAATCAAAATTGCTTATTAAATGAAAATAACACAGAATTAAACGAAAAATATATTTCACATTTTAATATTTGTGAATAAAATTTGCATTGAAAAGAGAGATGCATCAGATATAGTTATTTAAAACTAATAATTCTTAAGCAAAAGTAAAAATGTGATTTGTTTTTTCAAATGAATGTTATTTGTAGTAGACGCGATGTGTTACTGAATGATTTGTATAGGAGAAATTATGGTGAAATCATTTCCATTATAATTGTTGTCAGGATTAGCACAATAGATTTCTGGAAGATATTTATCTGCAGAATATGAATTATTTATATGTGTTTTCAGATCTCATTTACTAATGCATTAAAAGAATACATCATTTATGGGAGATTTAAAAAGGATAGTGAGCTATATAAATCGTAATCAAAATAAACTTAATCATAGTTTATTTTTATAGTGAATAAGCGCTATAGAAGGTTCTAAGAACTTTTGAACATCAATAGGTGTTGTTTTCTGTGGGATATTTCATAAAATATATAGCAGATGTGGACATGAATCTTGCAAGAAAATATGAAAAAATAATTCAATATTAGATCTGAATGATAAAATAATATATTCAAGATAGAGGCTTAATATATTTTTGACCTTGCGCCACAAAACCCAACCAACCAACTAACCAATTTAATATATTTTTTTATTATAAAATAGTTGCTCCGATTAAACCAAGTATTTTTATATTCTAAAGATAGCAATCTAATATTTTGTGTTAAATAATAATTAAAATAAATAGAACAAATTTATTGAAAAGATTCTGATAAATTTCTAATACTCAAAACTTTGTCGGAAATAGAGCTCTAGACTTCATAATGTCACTTTAACCTTAGTGGGATACATTAAAGATATTTTATGTTAAAATACACTCAGCTTTGAGACCTCAGCCTAATAGCCTAAGGATTTCGTAAGGCACTTTATGTCCACTATACAAATTGTATTCTGAGTGGAAACCTGGAAAACTTCCGAACAATTATATTCCAAACGGGTGGACAGAAGAATTCCACTTACTTTAACAAAATACATTTTGAAATTGCATTTGAAATTTTAATGACCATTTAGATTTTTTTGTTATTTCTAATGGCAGGCACCCTTGAGCAAGTAAGCAACATTAGTCCATTTGCCGCAACAAGGCCGGAAACTGCTACTCATTTTATAGTTACCCGGTTGGCACCTGTGAACCAAATCATGGAGGTACGAGTAGCATCGCCCACGCCACACCACCACAAACGCGTTTATAGGGCGGGCCACATTCATCCATCATCTGAGGAAAGGACAAGAACCCAGTGAGACGGAAAGAGAAAGTACATCACATGCCCGAGCCGGGATTCGAACCCAGGTCCTCTACATCCGTAGTCAGTTATGCTAACTACTAGACAGGTTGGGTGGCCCCATTTAAACATCAGAACACTTAAAAATAGGGACCACGGTGACCTGGTTGGTTACGGCGTCGTTCTCGTTACTGAAAGATAATGAGTTCGAATCCTGGCTTTTCCGAAGATCCGTCGTGTTCACTAACGGTGACAGGAGCACGTTAAATGTAGACATCACAATGTCCTTCGTGTTTCCATTAAAGATTAATACTTCTGGGAAGTGTTAGGAGCCAGGCCTTGGGTCTTATCTAGCTGCCTATCTCTAAATTGGAAGATCCAAATGGTGCTGCCTTCTATGAGCTAAAGTCTTACTTCCACCTTCATATGGTGGTGCTCTATTCAAAAACGGAAGACATTCTTTCTTGTCATTGGTCCAGTCCCTGTTGGACAGGCTTGGCTTTGCAAAGTTCATAGTAACAACAACATTTAAAATGAAAATATATTCCTGATAGTCGCAAATATATCATCAATAATCTGATCACAACTCAGATTTTCAAAATTTGCAGCAGTTTAACATTAAAGTAAAAATTCAAATAATATAATGTAAAAATTCCCTATGGAATAAATTTAATTTTTCTTTAACCTGAATTCTGCTTGTAATATAAATACTTTTATTATTAATAATAATCTTCAATAAATGAAATTTCTCATCAATGAAAAATTTACGATTTATTTTAGCACAACACATACGCAATACTTAATTGAATTAAAATTTTCATTTAAATTACTTTAGTTTGCTATTAAAAATTTCTCTCATAATCATTTTTAGTCTTCATTCTGGTTTGACAAGAAACCATTTACTAGAAAAATAAAGGATTAGAAAATTTAATCTTTCTAGCGATTTTGTTTTGTTTTTCTCTGCATTCAGCGTTGTTCAAGACAAATACCCTTTCAAAATCAAATCAGATTTCATATTTCCAACTTCAAACAAAAGAACAATAAAATTAAATTGAATCATTCATCAGATATATACTTTCTCTCTAAAAATAAACATTATTTTCTATACGAAATGGAATTCCGATTCGAAATTCGTATGTATATTTATAAGTATGCGATTGTAAATATTTGATTTCTCGCAATAATCTAAAGATTCATTGAAACGTTTTTTTAATCATGGTACATTTTCATGGGAATATTTTTATATTAATTTATTATTATATTCACTGAAAGATTATTCCACGTAACAGAATGATTATTTTTGGCATTTATTGCTTGGAATATGCACTTCTTTGAGAAGATATGAATACGAAATTCTAAATTCATGGATAATTCCATTACTGTCTCAAATTATACCAGTTCATTGATTTAGATGTACATTGTTGAAAAGAAAATATTTATGAATGCAATTTTCATCAAATATTTTCTCTAAGGGGTACAATAATTAGATACATGGCAGAAGTTTTCGCGATGATTTTTTTTTTCAAATATATGGAGATATATTCCGGTTTATAAACTCATTGGCCATTTTGTGAGAAAGATAGAAAAGGGAGTATCTTTTGCTAGTATTTAAGGAACTATTTTGATATACCCCCACAAATCGGAAATTTGGCAAGTTTTTTTCTCGCCAAGCAAAATACCTGTTTTTAGCGCCTTTTTTCCCCGCTAAGATGGATTCTCGCTAAATACAAATAATTAATAATAAAAATCTTTAAAAAAACTCAAAAAATGGTACAAAATACAAGAAAATACTAAATTTGACAACAGCAAAAACCTAAAAGCTGAAAAAATTTAATTGGAAACACCAAAATAAGAAACAGCAACCCTAAAAAGTCCGTAGGGAGTGCCAGATTTGGCACTTAATTTTTTTTTTTGGGGGGGGGGGGGTATATCAAAGTTGTTTTGTATTTAAGTAAATACAGTATTTATGATTTTAATAAATAGCCATTCTTGTTAGTCAACTGAAATGGTTACAAACACCAGAATATTGATGAACAAAAACAAATTATTTTATCACCAGTTTTAGCTTAAAATTAAATTTTTAACAACTATAAATAATTATCTTTATCGTCTATGAGAAAAATATTGAGCCAGTTTTTCTGGAAATATTTTTAAGTGAAAAGAAAATTTAAGAGATTTAGTAAATATTCATAAAGAATTCCATTTCTCGAGAATAAGTCTTTTAAATTTTTAATAGATATAAAACCACCAATTATATATTAAGTATAATATAAACTGCAAATTGTTCTTCAACAATAAAATATTTCTTGATAAATATTATTTTTAGAACATTTTCTTTATAATATCAATTTAAGAAAGTTATTTACTTTGCCAATAAATTATAAATCCCCAGCTGATATTTTTACAACTGAATCTGCTCATGTAAATAATATGTGTTAAAAGAATTTAAATTCAACTAATGACTAATTTTAAAATAAATTTGTTCTTCATATTTTTAAAATGTGGTTATTAATATAAACTATTTCCATGTTTCTTCCCAGTACTTTGTTCTGAGTTAGTTTCTACCAGTTAGATAGAAGCAGTCGGGTTGGAATCTTGTAATTTAAAAGCAGGGACCAAACATAAGATCCTCAATACTCGGCTTGCCACCCCAGAGATATCATTTTACATGGAGGACATTGCGACCATAATATATTTAACCTGCTCCAGCCGCTTACAAAACGACTAGTTTTGACATTTTAACAAATACAGTATAAATTGACAGTACCTAGCACACAATTTTAAAATCAACTGTACATTTGCTTTTTATAGGGCTAAATCTTTTGAATACGTTTGTAACTGTAATAATTTTTGCCTAAAATTTTAATCAAACCATATAAATGAGCTACAAAAGTAAAAATGTAATAGGAGAAGGGAATGTTTCCATAAAAAGTACTTTGGAAATATTCCCGTTTCCCTGTTACATTTAACATTGTTATTGAAAAATTTCCGTTTTCTTGCTACTAAATAATACTGAAATCTAATAATAATAGATACATTTCCTTTCACAAATACATTTTATTGTAAGGAATATCCATTAAAATATTTTGATCAAAAATGAAAAAATGTACAGAAGCCAAAATGAAGATTCAAAAAAAGATTTCTTGATATTTAGATATATGTCAAATTTAGAATGCTTGATATTTCTTAGAACTACTTCTTGAGTTCTCTGTATATAAATGTAGCAAAACGTTATTATTTTTTAAATTCTGCTCTTCTTTTTCCAACATATATTTTATGTTTCCAGTTATATATTGTATCCCGTACTTTTTGCATAAAAATGATATTCAGATATGCATGAAGTAAATTTCAAGTTATATTTTATTCTAAAAAGTATAAATATTCGAAAAACATCATTTTTCTCTTAGAATATTTTAATCCATGAGAAATTCATTGGTAATGCAGGATGTGCAAAATTCAAACTGGTAACAAATACAGAAAAGGATTCGTATTAATATACAAGTGTTTTTATTATTGAGACAATTTATTTATTGTTATTATTTTAATATTTGAATTAAATATATTAACTGTATTTAATTAAAACACTTAATCATTTACATTTAATTGAATTCTTCGTAACGAAGAGAATTTTATATATACAATAGTAAAATATGCATATTTTATGTAATTATATATCTCTGAAGAACTAAAATTATAACTACTTATGTAATAAAATTAATTTTATAGTTAAAATTGTTAATGCCAATAGCAGACTTCTTTTTTAAAGAATCTAACCATATTGAAATTTCAAAGAATCATCCAACTTTGCAAGTTAAATTCACATTCTGTTATTCCAAATGATGTCAAATCTCCATTGTATTTCAGTGAAAAATGTACAAAAAATATAAGATAATTTTTTTAAATTGAGGATTAGAAAGTAAAATAAATGATATGTTGACATGATAAAATATCAACAATATATCAACAAGATTTTTATGGTAAATAAAAATTCAAATACGAATTATCAAATTCATATTCACAAATAATAAAGAATGTACTATTTGAAGTTTAATTAATACTTTATTTATGATTACTCTTGTTTAAATAATCAAAAATGTGACTTATATATAAACTTCATTTCAAATGATACGTCCCTTATAGTAACTAAGTCACATAACATCAAATCATTTTTTGTTGTGATTGTGTTTTTTTCATTTTCAAATGAAAATGTTCTTTTTACTAAACCACAAATTGTTCCAGTAGGTAAGATATTTTTTTGAATTATAACTCATAAATAATTATTGAATTACGAAAAATAGTTTTTCTCCTACAGTTATAATTTACGGAATAAAATCTGTAACGCAATTCTTGCCGAAAATATTTAAAGTCTGGATTCATCTAATATTCAGATAATAAAATTCTTTAAATTGCATTATTTCAAAATGATAAATTCGTGAAAATCTTTTAGAATATCATAATTTTTCCTAATTTATATTTCATATTATTACAATTCTTTAAGTTTAAAATGATAATAACTATTATATAAATTTAAAAAGTTAACAAACATTGCGTTTATTTAATGCAAACACAATATAATAGCTTAAAATATTCATGAATATTATGATAATTGACTTAAACAGTTCCTTATAAACATGATTGTAATTTTTAAATTTAATAATCCTTACTAAAACTTATAGCCGCAATTATAGCATAAATGACAATGTATTCTTCCTGAAATTTCTATTCTAGTGTTTGCCAAATTTGTAAAATTATAACATATTGAGAAACTTTTTATTCATTCCCCTAGAATGGATTTCAATAATTGTTAAGTTAAGACAATTTAAACTAATTTTCGTTTTTTAAAATTTATTTTGTAATTTCAATGGAATATTATTAAAATTGGATATCCTTAAAACCAGTATTTTATATTTTCTGACTTTTATAATTTGTGTACACTCAAAATTTCTATTCATATGAATCTGTTTATTTATATGATTTGATGTTTGATAATTATGCTTTTTGTTGTATTTTTAACTTCAATATTCTTCAGTTCAAAATCTATTTCCCTTTGTTTACGTTTCATAGACGCTTATCTTATATCTTTAAAGAAAGCATTTTGAATACATTAAGAATAATAATAAATAAGTAAAATATTATGTTTATGTGGGCATAAATGGAAGAAACATTTAAAATAAAATACGTACGATACAGAAAAAGAGATTTATTCGATAAACTGAACCAAATAACAAATTGCATTACTCTATATTTCATTTAAGTTAAAACATTACTAGAAACATAATTATTTGAAGGTATTATTTGCTGCGTTTAGCATTTTAAATTTTTCAGATCAAGGATTCAATTCTTTTCCTTGTACATATCAGAAAATTTAAAAATAAATATTTATTAATGATAAATCACACGCGAGGGAATTTAACTTTTTACTTTTAATTTATATTTTTAAAAAATTCCAGAATTATATAACTTAATTTAGAATGATTATATATATATATGGTGAAAATGCGCTTTAAGTCCCCTCCTTGGCACGATTTCAAAAACACCGATGCCATGGCGAAAATTCTACGGCTATTTCAAAGTGAAATTTAATTAGCGACCAATGAAAAGGCTAAAACAAACGAATAATTATTGAGCAAGCGCGAGAAAAGGCTTCAAATTCATGAGTTGGCGAAGTAGGGGGCCTAAAGCGCAGATTAAACATATATATATAATCATTCTAAATTAAGTTATCTAATTCTGGAATTTTATAACTTAATTTATATTTAATTTTACAACTTTA
>JAPDSC010072672.1:41415-75028 GCA_026290005.1 Latrodectus geometricus | reverse complement strand
TGTCCAAAACTTAATTCAGTTTAAATTAGCTCCCTCTGGTGGTTGAGTTTCAACTGAGAATTGTTGTTAATAATTTAGTGATGTAAATTGTGCTTCAAATAATTTAAAAATAAAATATTTTCTTTATTTACTTTTACATATTTTACGTATACAACCTTCTCTTTCTTTTTCTCTTTAATTCTAATAGCTTATTAGATTCTTTGCAACAGTTTGAAAATGATTTCAGTCCATTGAAAACCCGTTTAACACTGTAAATCACCAGTAAATTTCAAAAAGGGATAAAGACACATAAATTACTACCTTGCTATCTACAATCCACCAATAGAGGGACAAATTTCAATAAATTAAGTAAAAAAAAAAATCCAAAATATGAAAAATGTAAGCAATACTTATGAAGATACTTTGATAGACAAAACACACCAAATGAAATCCTCACAGGTTTTCGAAACCAATTTTTTTTATTTAGTTTTTCTGTATTCACTTCCAATTTATAAATTTATAAATTAATTTACATGTTTATTACTTGTCACTAAAAACAAATCCTATTTAATCACTTTTTTTAATTGAATATTATAACAAATTAATAAAATTATTTTTCTGCAATTTTACTGAAGATATTTAATTTTATAAATTTTAGTTTGTTATACAGTAAAAGAAATTAAAAATTAAAAAGGAATATTAAGGTAAAATTATCATCAGCATATTTAGTTTTTTACTAATTTTAATTGGTAAAAGTTTTTTAAATTATATAACAATAATATTTCAGAGTCATTTCAGCAAAAAACATTTTCTTATAATACTGTGATTATGAATACCATTAGATTTTTTAATAGGGTACAGTTTTTAAATAAAAACAAACTTAAACGTTTAAAACAATATCCTCATGCTTTAACCTTTCTTTGCATGATTTTTTCTTTATTGGTGAAATAAATCAAGTTGATATAATTCATGTTCAAAATTAAAGGAAAAATGGTTAAAAAAATCTTAGTATATATTTATAGTATAAATTTAGCAAAAAACAATGCTAAAAATTTCCATCATCATCCAAAGTTAGATCATTAGCTTAGTACTAAATAGAAATAAAAGAGGAAAATAACAGAAACACGTGTTACAAACCTTTCTTCCACTCATTTTCAATTTTTTAGCAATAGAAACTCTAATATAATTAAACAAATTTATAAACGAAATCATACGTTTATTGCAACTATAACAAACAGCGGAATGAAACAACTTTAAGCTCGTTTCACTGATAATGACACTTGTTTATTTTTGACAGCTATGTTTCTTTTTATGCAATGGACATTAAAAAGGTATCCAAACACGATCAACTTAAAGTGAACTTGTTCTTTTATAGAATTTTTGGACATTATAGGTTATGATGGAAATTTCCACCATTATGTAAAGAAGGGTTAAATATCATAGAAAACCCTGTAATTTATAAAGTTTTTTATTCATTAAACAGTGTTATAGATGGATTCAAATAATAAATATTTACAGTCATTCTTTAAAAAACCAAACTTTATTATACAAAAATAAAAAATTATATTTAAAATAAACGTCCATGGATCATTTCAATTTTATGATCTAATTATATTATGAATTTCTAAAGAAAACATTTTTTTTTCGAGTTCCCAGAAAACAATTCTAGTGAAAGAGCTTTAAAACATTAGCCAGGAAAACAAATCCCTCGAAACTAAGGGAATTTATTTATTTTCCCTCGCTATTCAACTCTCTGTATATTTACAACGCATAAAACGTACAATAAGCTTAGCTAATGCCCTCGTTCGAAGTAAGTCGGTTGTAAATATCCTTCACTTAAGAATGAATGCGCTCTTGCAACTACATCCGGCTCGCTAGTTGATGGTGTATTTTCCGATTTCATTAGGCACTTTTGTTCTTTTAATTGTCCAGAGAGAGAGAAAGAGAGAAAAGGATAATTAAAAGTCTTCTCTCCCCTTTTCGAGAGAGGCGAAGAGTGACACAGACGATGATGGCGGAAAAGAGCAATTAGAATTTCAGTCGCCATTTTGTATGCTGAACCAGATTTCCCAGAAGGCCTTTGGAACTGTTGGTTTCTCTGGGAAGACACAACAGTTTGTTTAACTGTCATCGAACCTAATTGAATCAATTCTTGTGCACTGGGTTATGGATGAGTAGTTAGAATCCTTGAATCTTGAAGAAAAAAAATGATGAAAATTCGAATACAGAAATAAAATTTTAAGTATCTGATTCTTAATATGAAGGCTTTTTATATTCTTCATCAAAAAGCTTGAAGCAACTGATTCCCTTTAAAAAATTAAAACATGTAATACGGCAAAGTAACTAGTATGAAATTATTATCTGGTGTCGTTTAATCGACGCCAAGTATTGGTTGGTCTAGAGTCAGAAATTATTAAGAGATTAACTCAAAAAGTTGTATTTTAAGCGGATTATAAGCTAAGTGTGGTTTTAATTAAAATTTAAGCTGCTACTGAATCATTAGAATTTCATCTGTACTTTGAGTCTTCCATTATTTCTTACTCTAAACCAGATTCTTTGGAGTAAGTTTTTCTGTATTTTTGTTTTGTATGTAAGGAATGTAAGTTTTTATATGTTTTAAGTATTGTATGTAAGGAATGTAACTAAGGAATGTATGTAAAGAATGTAAGGTATGTAAGTTTTTCTGTATTTTTGGAATGTATGTAAGGAAGAAAGTATCTGTTATTCTAATGGATTGTATAATTTGAATTTCTGATATGAAAAGTTATGAGAAATATAATTTGAATTTTGTACAGTTGAAATTTTTGAATTATCTGAATCTTAGAAAAGATGATGGTTTAAAACTTATTTTTTCAGATGTTTGTTCAAAATGTTTTAGAATCATCACAAAATGTTTCTTTTAAAATTGATTGCGTAAATAGTAAGCTATAAATGTGTTGCATTTACTTGGTGTTATATTAGTTTCTAAATTAATAAAGTATAAAGAAAGATTATGTATTTCATCTATATGACAAAACATTTTAAGAATTATGAGAAACAACATTTAAATTAAGTGTTTTATAAAATAATTTTTTTTAATGCAAATCTCATAATATACAATAAATATCTAAAACTTTTAAAAATTTTATAGGGTCCTAAATTATAAATGGAAACAGATTAATAATGGAAAAAACATAAATTAATGTTATATAATACAAAGAGAAATGAGAATATAATAAGAAATATAAATGTTTATAAAAACCTATCACAAGCACGAGTTCTAAACAAGAAATTAAAATTTCTAATTAATGGATGAAATAATACTTTTGGCATTCTAACACAATTATTTAAAGAAAAGTATAATTATAAATGGATAATTAGAAAGTAAATTATAGAAATTCAAGTTAGAAATAAAAATAGGAATGTCTTTTTAAGTAGTGATTTAACAAAACACTACATTTCGCAAAAAAAAAAAAAAAAAAAAAAAAATGAAAATTAACAAATTTAATTTGTGTGAATAATCTGAAAACTAATCATTGTTTTTTGCACAGTTTAGAAACGCTAGATCTTCCTGCTTGCACAGCATTTTTTATTTCTTGGAAAATTGAACAGGAGTTTATTTAGTTGTCACTCTAATGTCACTTTTTGTACAAGAGAGAATTTAATTAGGATATAAATTTTCAATGAATTCTGAATCACTATACAAAAGTGACTATACTATGTTTACAATGCTAAGTATACAATAAAGTATACAATGCTCGACTAAGTATACAATGCTCAACTTTCACTCTGAAGTGAAAGTTGAGCATAAAAACTGCTTAATTTTTGCACTAGAGTAAAGACTATTTGTTACTAGCACAGTAAATTAAAGTAAAAAAAAATATTGAGATGTTTTAAATAAATGATAAATAAAATTATTTATACATTAAATACGTAAAGAGTTACAAATAACAAGAAATATAAGAAAAATAATTGTATAAATGTAAAAATAAATTCGATGTAATTAATGATAAATTTCCATGCAGCATAAAAAGGAATACAGAAAACAAATTTATGTTACATTTGAAAAAATGTGAAAATATTCCTAATTTTTTCTTAAAAGAATTCATGAAAAAGATGCCTGATTTAATTTTAATAATTACTTATATTCCAATAAAGAAAGTAATATATAATTTATTATCTGTAGTTTATTATCTGTATTGAGAGGCAATAGAATCAAAATATCAATTACATATTTTTTCCATGATAAACCAATAAAAATAAAAACATTTAAATCGTCGATTTAATTGCCGATTTAAACGACCATAAAATGGATGTTGTGATTTATTTATTGCTTGCAAAAACAATCAAATATTAATTTTTAATGTGCTTTACATGCTACATGAAATAAATTTATCTTAACTTAATGATTAATAAGTTTATATTTTTCAATAGCTGTATCAAGAGAAACAAATCTTCAATAATATATAAAATAACCAATTCCACTAAGATACTGGCCACAATTTTCTTTCCAACTGCTCACGGAAGAGCTCATCCCACTCACAAATTGACTTGTTTTTGATGGGTGGAGAAAATTGTCTATTCAACATTATTGGTGAAAACGATTATTTGTTTCACTCACAGACCAATTATAAGTAAAATAAAGTGACCTACACATGATCTCAACTGTAACGAAAGAAAAAACCACTTTATGGTTAACAGTAGTATTGACATTTTTTTCTATAAAATGTTTTTTGCCGAGGCCTACAAAAGCAATTAAATTAATTTAAGACTATAAAATTAAAGTTATTTTAAGTATTGAATAATTAAGTTGATGATTCGAAATTTTAAACTAAATATGTTTTCCTACATTTATGATGATACGTGTAACATTCTTCTAAATTTCCAAAATGCATCATAATTTGATTTATATAAGGAGAAAAACCGAAAATGTACTTATATTTACAAAAGATATTGTGCAATAAAGTCTTAGATTAGGTGAATCATCTCTATTCAAATGAGAAATAAAAATTAATGGCGTTCAACAAGATATTTTTACTTAATACTCATCACTTAAAATATTGTGAATTATTCATAAATGATTTATCTTTATTTTATATCAAGATGATGGAAACGTTATATCATTCATTATTAGGAATATTGAAAAGCTGTACCAAACTACAATAAAAAAAATCAATTGGATACTTTTTATATGACTTTCAGTAATTCATAAATCATAAAAATCACAATGAATCCAGTATTATGGTAATGATCAACAATGCATTGAAGAAAAACAGCCATATCTACATCCTTTACTTTGAGTATGGAACAAGAACATAATTAAATACTTTTCTGAATTTTTAAAGGCATTTTATTAAATACCTTTTTTAAAAAATTCACCTTGTATCCTTTCAATTAAAAATATATGTTTAGTACTTTTCAATTTATTTTATTGAATAAAAATATAATAATTTAAAGAAATAATGATTTAATACTTCCAGATTCTCAATTTTGGTCATGGTAGGCTTGTAGGTAAAATACTTGTGTTTTATAATATTACCAGTAATTATCGTTTTTAGTTATATATACAACTTCAACGGATTAGTTATTTATTAATTAAATTAGTTATTTATTATTATGTTATTAGTCTCTACATGAACGTATTATGTTATAAATCTCTATACAGGACCGTAGAAAAGGTATTGAATTCTAATTGAATGAAAAGGTTTTGAATTTTAATAAAATAATGAAAAAAATGATTATTTCTAAATGGTAATAAGTAAGAAATATTTTTCATGTATATATAATAATCGGGATAAATAAAATAATAATGGAAGATAATGCCACTTATATAGGAAGATATCTTCTTACATACATGTAGGCAGATATCTGTTTATACATGTAAGAAGATATCTAATCTATACTTGTAGGAGATTACATGTAGGAAGATATGAAATACTTTTATCAAGAAAAATACTTTTGATGTCACGACGAAATCTGTAATTATAAATTTCTAAAATTTACCACTATTCTCCCACTTTCATACGTAAAGATCCCAAAGTTCAATATTTATTATTTTAAGTGGTATTTCTGAAAGACTTAATGACAAATGTTAGTACCAGAAAATATTTTATCTACCATGTACTATTTTGAAACAAAATTTACATACATTTTGTGCTAAAAAAGAATCATACAAGATTTTTGATTTGCACTCAAAAATTATATTTCTAAAGATGATGTCATATTTATGTATTATTATGATATGTGACACTAATACAACAATAAATCAAATACATACTTCCTTTTATAATAGCGCATAGGCGATAACTTCACGCCTTTGTTGTTAATAATCAATCCATAAAGTTGCATTCCCACATATACAACTATAACAGATGTAATTTTTATTCTCAATATAGACACCCATATAACCATATTTTGCCAATGAAAAACCTAATGATTGAACCTAAAACACCTAAAAATCATAATGCTATTTTTTTATCTCTGAGATATGGTTTTAAATCTTTGTAAGAATAATAATAGATAGTTATAAACTTAGTACAATGGTGTATGGTATAGTATAATGATGATCTAGAAAGTTCTCACTTTTATCTTTATCAAAATAATTCTAGGGTATTTGATTTTACATATATTTAATAAAATTTTATTTTTCAACTAACTAAAAATAATAATTATTTTATTATTATGATAATAATAATTATTTTTACTTATATTATAAAATGCTAGATCTTCTTGTCTTAATTATTTTATAATGCTCTTTGATGAAGAAGATGTCAGGTTCAATACATTCATTATTGAAGTACCATTGATAGCTGTTGTATTTCTAGTTTCTAAATACAAATTTCAGGCATCATTATTTGAGATTTTTCTATATTTCTTCTCTAGAAACATAGAAATAAGACCATTGTGTATGAAAAATCCTCCTAGAAAGTATGAGGTTTTCAATGTAGAGGAGGTTGTTACAAATCGGCTAAGCAATATCAATAATTTGTAAATAACCTTAATTTAAATAAAAAACTAAACAAAATTATAAAAGTGTTTTATATTTAACTGAGATTATTTTATTTACTTTTCTTATTAATTTAAACGTGAAATATTCAATAGTTACATATAAATAAATTAATAAAGAAGTTAACAGCATCATACAAATGCAAATATTTTAAATTAGATAAATATAAGAATGCATACCCAAAATAAAATATGTTTTGCGATTATTTTAAAGCAATTTTATAATAAATTGCAATTAAAAATGTAAATTTATCAACAGAAATATATACATACAACTAAAATTAAATCTTTAATATATTATTTATTGTCAAGTTCTTTTGTCTATACTTAACAACAGTATATAATTTTCAATATTATTAATTACAAATTGGAAGCATAAACTTAATATTCATTTTATTATTCTGTTTCTTATAGATAGCTGAACCAATTTTGAGGAATTCTCTAATAACTCTACATCAAATTTTCGTTCAAGTAAATGGATTTATTAAACTTGACATTAAAAATTCATGCCAAAGATACTTAAAAAGTCGTAAAAATATAAATTCTATAAACCTATATCATATTTAACAGTGGAATTCATGAAAAAAATTAAATCATTAAGTCCATAGATTTTACAATCATAGCTAATTTCACTGTCCAAAACTTATATAGTATATAATTTATGTAGAATTTTCTGAGAAGACAAATAACAATTTATTATGCGTTTGGGTATGAATTGAGTCGACATAAAATAACTTTAACTTTTAATCCATATTCTCAACGACTTTTGACGTATGTTTGAAAGAAAATATTTGCTACTACTCCGAGTGGAGCTATCATTGACGTCTACGTTACAGGTGCCTATTTTCTCAAGCCCACTGCACGCAAAGAACAAGTTTTGGGCAATATATTCGCTTAAAGACATTGCTTCTAAAAAGATATAATATGAAAGAACTTTTGTTGCAGTCGATATCGTTCTATTGTACTTTGATCGATGATATGTGGATGGAATGAGAATAGTATAAGATAAATATGTTTCAAAATGAGAATGCATATTCGATATTAGTATTCTGGAAGTTTTAAATTGCCCCATTATCTACTAACCATATTTTAATAATTTATCCTTTTATTGAATGTAAGGAAAAATCACTAACGGCCGTATTCACCAACCAGAGTTAAACGAGGTTTCAGGGTAAAGGACGACTTAAATCACGAAACGTTATTCACCACGACAAAAACAGCGATAAACTCGCCTATATGTAACCCTGGAATAACCCTACGATTTCGGAGTGTTAGCGCCGAGTCAGTAAACAATGGCAGACTTAAGCGATATGTTTGTGGACATTGATGTGCAAGATTGCTAGCCAATCAGAAGCCGTCTTACATGTCGTGTTCGGTTAACTCCAAAGTTGTTTTACACGGGAATTTTTCCCACTTCGTGAATAAGAATCGGCGAGTCATGCTAGAGTTGAGTTATATCCGTGATAGGCTACACTCAAGTTAACCCGTATTTGGTGAATACGGCCGTTAGTATTCAGGTTGAAGTATGTTCTATTTCTTGCTAAGTATTCATGGAATGTGTCTGTTTTAAAAATTTTAGAACATTTCTTAGTAAAACTAATAAATTGGGTTTAGCTAACAAAAGTACTACTATAAAGAATTTATCAAATTTTGTCTAAACTAATATATGAATTTCATTTATTTTATTTTAAATTTATTTTAAACTATTATTTAAAAAATATTTTTAATTATAGGGCTCTAGGTGACCGGACCCATCATCCACAACAAAGCCGGAAACTGCTATTCATTTTAGCGTTGCCCGGTGGGCACCTGTGTAACAAGTCACGGAGGTACGAGTAGCATTGCCCACGTCACACCTCCTCAAACTAGTTTACAAGGTGGGCTACATTCATCCATCACCGCAGAAGAAGAAAGGACAAAGATACAGAGACAGAGACAGAGAGAAAAAGGAAACGTTCATGACCAAACCAGGATTGAAACCCAGGACCAACAGCCCAGTTGCCAGGAACACTAACCACTCAGCCATTAACTGGCATTTTAAAGTTATGATTGTATGATATATACAATAATATCAAATATAATTTTGGTATTTAGGATTAAGGAATGTGATTTTTCCATTTAATTATAAAAAAATAGTTAAGATAGTCAAAAAAATGAAGTTATGCGTTTTCTATTTGAATAACAGCAAATTGTTGTATCATTTTAAAGAGGTACTATATGTAAAAATTATTTAGAGATTCTGCATGTGTAATATTTTTACATTAATTACGTTTATTGTTTTATTATCAATGAATACTATTGTTTTCTGTCAATTGGTTTTTGATGAAAATAAATTGCAATTTCTGTATAATTATTAGGATAGAGTTGAGCAGTGGTGGTAAAGTTTTGTAAATCACCAGGAAATTAATGGTAACAACGAGAAATTTATAAAAAATATAGTTTTTTTAATACTCGTGTTTTCCAAATGGATGTGAACCCAGATAACAGATTTGATAATAGTATATTATGTGAAAATTTATAATTAATAAATTGTTCTTTTTTCTGATCTATAAGTACAGATTTACATAGTTTACCTTTTATTAATGACGTTTGTTGCTCCTTTTTCTTGGGTCAGATATTAAAAAATGATATGGTTAAATGAATGAAAAGTGCTTGTGTGCAAAAATCCTGTTAGAAATAGTATTGCAAAAAACTTATCAAATAAATGGAGTCACCAAAATGCAAATTTCATTAAAGAATGAAATGTTGAGATTAACTTAAAAAATCCTAAGCAGCATTAAATACACTATTACAGACGATTTAACAAGATGACATCATTTTCATTCTACTTATATTATTGTCTCAATAAATCAGTGCTTTGTTGTAAGCTTTTGCTTGAAAAGATAATTAATACATATCCATTTGATTCGAGAATATCAGTTTAGTTTATAAAAAGATAGTCAAGTATATAAGTGATATATACTAGACTTTTTTTATATATCAACTTTTTTTATTTTTTATTATTTTTTATAAACATTATCTTTATTCTTATAAGACTATCATTTAATTCAGAAATAGAATTAACAACAAAAGAATACAAACTCCTTATCAGAATTATCATTTTGTAGTTGTTGTTGACTTGTGTCAGGTAGGCTGGCAGTATGAGGTTCGCTGGTCCACTTTTCCAACTGAACTGTAATTTGATGTGGAGTCCAACTTCCTCAGTACACACAAACCATAGATACTCGTTTATAGGGTAGGCAACCATTCACAACCCATTTATACAAGGAAAGGACAAAGACAAAAAAGAGAAAGTACATCCATGTCCGAACCAGCATTCGAATCTAGGTCCTACCCATCCGCAGTCAGGCACGTTTACCACAGGACAGAATGGGTGGCTCTTTTTGTGGTAACGCATATCAATAACTAGTTAATTTGCCATGAGAAATACGTACTATTATATCTTATTTTTTAGATTTTATATACTATTGCGTTGCTATTAAATCTATTTTATTTTCCATTGTAAATTATAGCTTTACAGAAAATTTCAAATTCATAGACAGACAAGTGATTTATAAAAAAGCCATTAAGATTTGTCAACTAGTTGAGCATATTTTCTTCCAGAAGATTTTTTCTGATGATTGTAAAAGCTATAAAATCCAATGTAGGAAAGTTTAATTTATTTCAAAGTAGGACAAATAATTATGGCAATACTTGAATGATATGCATAATAACTATTAATTGGATATAGGGGATATTATATTAATTGTAATTAATAAGTGAGATTTTAGCACTCATTTTCAAAGTCATAGCTGAAGAAAATGGAATAAAATTATCTCTTTTTTTTCAATAGATATGCGGATTAAGCCTTCGATTACTTGTTTTACACTATTGGATACTACTTAGCTAATAGATTTTCAGATGAAGTTTATTGTAAAATATTTGTCTATCGGGAAGATTTCTGGGAAGTTGTAGATTGTTTTCATTTGTCACGAAAGTAGAAATCTGGAAAAATATTGAAGTTCCTCCTGAAATATGTACATGAGAAATATTTGCTGCGTCATGTCTGTTTATTGTTGTGTCAGTTGTCGCTATTTACCTTTGTTTCACAAGAATATGTTTTCTTTCACTCAGAAAAGTACAGTAGGACTACGTATATGGTTAAATATGGCAAGATCTTGGATCTACGCTTATTAATTGATAAATTTAAAAGCTTAAAAATAAATGAATTACATTATTCACTTATATATTATGCGTTATAGTATAAAATTAAAGCCATCTATCGAAATAAATATTCCATGTTTCAGTCCTCTTTCTTTTGCTATACAAAATTACATAAAGCTACAGAAATTTCAACACTTACTATTTAATTACTTTCAATGTGTCTAATATTTAAGGAGCTTTCACAAAATAAATAAATTAGTTTCATATGATTGGGCTTACCTTTTCTAAAATTTCAATCCAAAATCTAACTCGAAATTTTAAATTTAGGAGTTTATTCATAAATGTATTGGCAGAGAAGCTGCATTATCATTTGAAACACATCTGAAATAATTTCCAAAATTTATTTTTGCTTAAATTGAACTATACAAATTTATCTTTGGGGAAATTTAAATGGAATGTAAAAACTATGGTAAGATTACACAGTCACATTTTTCTCCATTCTCATTGACTACATGTATATTCTTTCACATTATTTTCAAATTGTTTACCGATACTGTACGATATTTTGAAATAAAATATTTTTATAATGAATGTTATAAAGAGAAATTTTTAAAAATAACAGTTAAAATAAACTGCTAAAAAAAATATAACTGTTACAAAAGAGTTTCGAAATTTTTGTATCACAAAACTTATATTTTTAATAGAATAAGATTTCTTTAATAAAAAGTAACAAGTAGTCAAATGTAATAAGTAGCTATGAATGATCATTATAATAGCAAAAGATTAAGAGGTTGTGAAGAATGATTAAGAAGAACTGTGAAAACTACTAATAAAGACAAAAAAGGAACAAGAAGTAAAATAATTATATAATCGTATAATAAAATAAAATAATTAATCCTTATTCAAAAATTTGTCTATTAAATGCATGGATTTTAGATTCCAGGTATTCCTGTAGTCAGAAAAATATTGAGGTGATATCAAAGTAGTTTTGTGGTCATTGAAACTTTGTTAATAAACTTGCGTGTTAAAAACGTTTAACAGAGCATCACACATTAGGAGAAGCATCATTTTAAATCTACACGTTGAAGGTAGATATTTTTCTTATGCAGTTCTAGGATTGAATAATAATGAATGCGATAATGAATGTTCAAGGTAGTGATTAACAGTTATAGAACACATTTATAAAAGACCTGAGGCAGTAACGTCTTTAAGAAAAGTAAGTGACTATGATGAAGTCATTTGTTTCTTGCAAAAGAATTTCAACTACATTATAAATATATTTGTTCATCCACTCGCAGGTGTTCCTCGAATTCACGATATTAATCACCAATAAGTGAATCTGGTCAGCTTTCAGAAGTGTGTAAAAATCAGATATTATTGTCATCATACTAGACAAGTAATAATTGCGTTAATCTTTTCCATAGTTGCTTATCATCTGAATGCCACACATAAACGCACATGATAACTTTTGATGAAAACTACGCAGGATATTGAGAACTGAACAATTAGGCAGAACACATGAAACAATGGTTGCACTTTCAAGGAAAATCTCGCTTATCATCTAACGGATTTCTTTCTGCAAGTCTTGATAAAACCAGGAAGTCATATAAATTGGAATCAATCACATGTGCAACCAGTTATTTTAACAGTTATGTATCATGTCTTGAGTAACATTTACAACAAATTAGGTAAATTTCTCAAGTTATTTCCTGGTAATCATCTGGTTACTTGCAGTCAAAAAGTAAGATACCCAATATGTATCTCACAGAGCCTTTTCTTACATGTCATGGCTTATACCGTTACTGATGGCTACTTTCATCAAGCCAATGCGGATGATGCTTATTATAAAATATAAGTTTTAAGAGTATAAAAATCAATAAGGTTGTCATCTCAATAGCATACTTTGTATAAAAGGGATAAATGAATACCCGGATCTACGGTTAAAGTTAGTTCTGAATCTTTACAAACATCTACTATCGAGATAGAAGTTTAATTTTTTGTATAATCTTTCCTTCATCAAATCACAGTCCATATTGAGAAGGAGTTGAGATAACCATCTTAACCAACTTAGCGTTAGAATAATTAGATAAATTCACAATAATCAGATCTCGCAGAATTAAGCTTACCGATTTTCATGAATGATGCTTGATTCCTTAAACACATATTTCAATACTCTTTTAGGTATACCTGGTATTATGAAGCATACCTGGTAATAAAAAAATACCTGATATTTAAGACAAAAAGTATTGCTGTGATGATCACAATAATCGGAATACTCAGTGCTTTTAATTTAAAATTTCTTCAAATAAAGGCGTGAAATCGAAACATATTCTATTATTTTACTGAAATGATAAATGCAACTTATAATCAAAAATTATATCTTCAATTACTTTTTTAAAAATGTTTAATGTATTTCAATAAATGTCGATATAATTTACAGGTTTACAATAGTTTTATAAATACTTTTACTTTATGGAAATTTAACATTTTAATAATAGTACACAATTACCACATTCTTTCTTAAAATAATAAACAACATATAAAAAAATAAATTTAGGCGACAATATAAATAATAAACACAGGTAAAAGTAGAAATACGATAATGGTAAATAAGGTTTCTAACTATAACGTGTGTAATCTTAGGAATACATGATGAATTTCTTTTAAACAATTATAATATTTTTATATTGAAATAAGAAAATAGTAAATATTTTAACATATTATAACAAGTTGAATTACTTCAGATGAGATTAAAATTATAATAATCTTCTAATAAATAATATTCGAATAAATATCCTTTTATTATTTAAGTTTGTATTAATAAAAATTTAACGAATGGTGCACATTAAGTTCTGTAAATTTAAATATGGTAAAATTTAAAATTTTAGTACTTGTGAATTATTGTAGAAAAGTATTATTTTTACATAGAAACAACCATATTTTAAAAAACATTGCTAAATATAACGTTTGAAACGATCAATAAAAAGGAAACAAAATTCGGTCACGTAAGGTTGTAATTAATGAAAAAATTAAAATTTAAATTTATGATTTATTTTACATTGTTATCATCTCAATCAAATAAAATTGCATGAAAATATCACGAAATAAGGACTCGAAAATATTTTATATATCATGAAAAGTTAAATGATAAATTAATACTTAGTAAAAAAGTATTCTTTCAAAAGTATCAATCAAAAACTCTGCATGTTAAAAGCTTGTTATTTTACTTATCTAAGAATTGTTGTCGTTGAATAGTTTATTCATACTTTGTTATATTGAAAAACCATCAATGATGCTTTTCAAGAGAAATTTCTTTCTAATAATACTTATGAATGCCCATTAGCTAATTTGAAATAAAGTATTATAAGGTTTTAAATTACCGAGCGGAATACTTAACAAATGCATAAAAGCAGGAAAATGAATAGCGAAAATAAGAGCCAAATAAATAATATTCATCTTTCGGAAATAACATGCAGTTACTAAAAACGGAAAGTGGCGGGTGCAAAGAAATTAGGTAAAAGAGAAGAAAAAAAAGATAGAGAGAACTGGAAAAAATAAATTACTACTTCAATTACTTTTATTACCCAAAGATTGCCTGAAGCCTAGTTAGGGGTGCTTTTTGGGACTGCTAATAGCCGCCATTTTCTGACTACTCGGATTCATTTTCAGATACCTAAAAGAAAAACGAAACGTATAATAAACTGGAAACTCACACATACTACATCAGTTGAAACGGATGGTGGAATTAAGGATCGAAATTATAGATCTCTATGAAAAAGAGCATCGTTTGAAGAATGAGATGGGTTTGAAAGTAAGTGGAAAAAATTATCTTTTGACGTAAATCTGATGATAGCGATAAAGAAGACAACCCGTAAAAACGTTCTTTCTGGGATTATGGGGTATTAAGGAGAGGTTTTCCGTTTATGCCTCAAAACGGTTTTTTCATCTCTCCTCTTCTCTCGTAAGATTGTCATAGAATAAATAGTTTAGTGTTTCAATATTGAAAGAATGTCCTCGGCTATTACGGTTCTGGTACGGCAGATTCGCAGAAACAAAGAGGCTTAACCGCTTTTAATATGAGACTGTATTCTTCTTAGAATCCTTTAAAATCTTTTAGAGAATAGCAGTTAATATCTTTTGTTCTTTTACGCGTAATGTCCCTTGTTTTGTTTTTTTTTTAACATCTTTTAGAACAAAAATGAGATTTAATCATTTTTCGCTCTTTTAGCTGGTAGAAAGGAAAGTTTAGCCGAGAGAACTTTTATGTATTAAAGTGCTTAAGTTTATAAATGGAAGGTGTTCTTCAAAACATTAAAAGATTTGTTGAATTTTAGTATTTATTTAAAAACTTTTTGGATTTAATGTCTTTGATAAACAATGCAGTTTTTAGGCATTAAATTTGTTATTGTAGTTCGGAACATTGTTTTAAGATTTAAAAAGTAATAATGCCTTTATTTGTTTTAAAATGTAAGCAAAAATGTCCAGTGAATTTCTTAGTTACATAGAATGTTTTGTGAATATAGTTCTAAAATTAATTTACGCTACTAAAGACTTGATTCAAATTTTCTTTTGTTTTAGGATTAAATGGGTAGTTTTTAGTGAATAAATCAACATTTTTATGGTATAACAAAGAGGCACAAATTTGAGTGTCATATTTGTTTTAGTAACGAACGTGAATCTTGTTACTTTGAAAAAGTTTAAAATATATACTAAGTAACAGACAATACAATCTTTGAAATTGAAAAAGCCCCTATTATTTTAGAGTAAAAATATTTTTAAGTTTTTTGTTTTGGTTGTCACACATGAATACAGCTTTGAAAATCTCTATTTATAGCTAAATAAAATATTTCTGGAAATATTTATAATCGGATTAATCCCTAGTTGAAATGTAAGAGGTCTAAGTAAACAAATAAACTGATTAGTACATGAATAAATCTCAGTGTTCAATGAAAATATTTTAGAATATTGTAAAAGTTATTAAATCTCCCAAAAAGTTATTAAAGCTGCTATGTTCTTAGAAACAAAACAGATTACGTGTTATTTTCTTTTTATTTTCAATTTCTTGATTTTATTTCTATAGAGAATATAAAATAGGTCTTTAATAAATATAATTTAAAAATACAATATAACACAGTATTTGTATCATATTTCAGCTTAATGTTCGTATCTAAAAAGGAATTTCTTCATATTAAGAAAAATGAAATTTTTAAATCAATAATAAACTATCTTTAAAAGCTTTCGAAACACTTATATTCATAAATAGTATAGTTATTTTCTTGCTTCTTACAGTTATTTCCTATCAAAATGATGTAATTCAGAAAAAATATTCATATTTTATGTTAAATCCTAATTAATTTGCATAACATTAAAAAGTTATTAATTTATCCTAATAGAGATATAAGATAAAGAATGTATTAACTTTAACTACGGTAAAAAGATAAAAGACATTTTATACCTTTAAAAATATCAAAAGTTATTTAGATATTAAAGTAAAATTTCCTGTGAATTCTCATTGATAATAATATAAGACTATTATAAACAATAATTCCTTTATCAAGAGTAAATACATTTTTTAATTTCCTTTAAGAAGGCAATGTTAATATTTTATTGTTTTACTAATATCAATTATATATGTTTTATTATTAATAATAACCATTACTTGTTATTGATTTATAATCATCATTTATATAAAATGATTATAAGAAGTTGTTTCATTTCTTTGCTCTCAAAATACACCATTTCACATGCTTAAGCATTTTCCATGCCTAAAATAATCCATTTGGAAACTAATCCTCTTAAATTAAATTGTAACAATTTAGAAATGAAAATATTTGTAAGTGATTGATAACTTCTTCTAAAGATTAAATTCAATTCATGATTAAAATACAAACCACGAAGTGAAACTGAAAAAAATACTTAATTTAAAATCCTTTTACATATTTTTTTTAAAAAAATTTAAACTCTTTTATTTCCTTATTTAATGTTAAAACTTGTGTAATGGTTAGTAAATATTTTATTATTTATCATAAATTAAATGCTTGATTATGTAATATGTTTTTGTCTAATCCCATTTATTCATCAGTCATCAATCGAGTCTATATACGCACGTGTGTCATGATAAAGGGTGTGAAATGCAGTTTCAGGTGGCATCAAATATTGAAGTCTGGCTTTTGTCTCAAGCCTAGAAAGCATTTAGCTGAATGTGTAGGAGTGTCATCGTAGTTTAGAAGCTGGACTAAGTTGAAGACTCCCATAGATGTTATTTAACTGGTAGATGTTGTGTTAATTTTTATTATGTTATGTTATGTATGTTAACATTATGTTATGTTACTTAATGTTAATGTTATGTTATAACTAGTAGAACATTGAGTATATGACATATTTTACGTGGTTAAACCACTTTTAGCGAACATGATGATCGGTTGGTTCGTGATTCAAACTCTTTGCCTTCCGTTGAAGTGAACGAAAGCCTAAACAAACCAGGCCACCACATACGGTATTACACAAACTTACAACATCTAAACACAGAAGTTTTATTTACATTGAACAAGATCTAAACTATAGATTTTTAACTAATGGTTTTGAGTTATATTCTAATATTAAGTATAACCACTCTTGGTTTTGACTACGGTAAAAATATGAAATCAATATTTAAGCACGCTTTCTCCTTTCTTATCTTCAACAAAATATAAGGACAACATCGAACAGAAACATTCCATAGCAAGTGACTAACTTGCACGACATGTTTATCTGACAGTTTAGAAATGAATCTGAGTTAATACAATAAATTTAGATTTTATTTATTGCTCAAAAAAACTATATGGAATTTTTTTACTTCCAAGCATTCCGTAACTTTCTATGATCCATATTTTAACAAGAATATGTGTTTATTTCAATTTGGACAAAATATATTAATTATCAACCAATTCATTTAATAATTTAAATGAGACAACATAAATTCAAAAGAAATATATAATTTCATTACAAGTTTAAAACGTATATTTATAAAGGGCCAAAATATTTTGCTCAGTTTGATAAATTTTGCAAATTAATAACGACCGTATTCACCAAACACGGGTTAACTTGAGTGTAGCCTATCTCGGATATAACTCAACTCTAGCATGACTCGCCGATTCTCATTCACGAAGCAGGGAAATCCCCGTGTAAAACAACTTTGGAGTTAATCGAACACGACATGTAAGACGGCTTCTGATGGGCTAGCAATCTTGCACATCAATGTCCACAAAAATATCGCTTAAGTCCGCCATTGCTTGCTGACTCGGACTCCGAAATCGTAGGGTTATTCTAGGGATCCACATAGGCGATTTAATAGCTGTTTTTGTCGTGGTGAATAACGTTTCATGACTTAACTCCCCCTTTACCCTGAAACCTCGTTTAACTCTGGTTGGTGAATACGGCCGTAAGTAAGTAACCACGTATGATGAAAGGAAATTTCCTAGTATAGGTAAAAGATCAAACTAGAAAATGATTCGAGGGAGATTTAATTACTATAAAATTTAATAGAATTGCTTTTTTCAGTAAAATTTGTCAGAAAAATTGCTTTTCATAATTTTTTTTATATGAAGCAAACTTTCCTTAACTTTACATTTAATTTAAATCGTAAGTCAATAAAAGATTCCAATAATAAAATTAGAATTTATCAAAGAAAGAAAAAGTTAGTGATGCTATAATTCTCACACTGTAATATGTGAGATCGTTAAAACTGAAGAATGAAAAAAATATAAGTAAAATGAATCATTAATTGAGAATTTTTTTTTTTACATGAAAATGGATAAAAACTGAATGATATATTTTTCTTCTCTTGCCGAAGATAAAGTTGAGGAAATAAAACTCATGGCAATTTAAAAACTTTCTTAAGTAAAACTTTGCAATGAAATTTCAACACTTATTTTACTTTCTTGCTTAAAACTATGCACGATCACCAACCAGATGACGGAATTTTGTGACAGTGAATTTTTATAAAGTAAATACTAAATCTCCAAAGAACAGAATTCGCCAAAATCCTTGGCGATTTCAGTAGTGAAATTTCTGCTTTCGCCCGACGGAAAATTAATTTTCCTGAAAGAGAGAGTCGCCAAAAGTATAGTGCGCATAAATCACTGATTGCGTCGCTGCCGATCTTCGAGATAAAATTTAATTAGCTTGTTACTCCGACATAAAACTCAGAAGTAGATTGAGCTGCCTTTGTTTTAAGTTTTAAAATCCGAACTGCTCAAATCGCTTTATTAATCCACCGTCATAAAACCGGAAGAACCACCAGAATCTCTCGAAAACCTTTCCGGTATCAATATATTTCCAGCCGTTGCGCTGGAAAGGAACAACTAATATTAAAAGTGAGAAGTCAAAGCTGTTATTTTGATAGACAAGTAAGAAATATTTTTATTTAATTTGAGAAAATTGGTTTAAGAGTTGGAGGAATTGTATTTGCTTTTTAATAACTTTTCGTGCCTATTAATTCTATAAGAAAAAAAAATGCTGAAATATAATGAAATATTCACTATGAAGGTATAAAAGGTCTAAATCAATATACATAATTCAAAATTATTTCAAATTAAAATGTTATTTGGTGAATTAATATTTATTCTATTTTAAATTATTTTTGTGTCTATATATATATATATATATATATATATATATGCATGCCGCCCAACCTGTCTAGTGGTTAGCGTAACTGACTACGGATGGGGATGACCTGGCTTCGAATCCTGGCTCGGGCATGGATGTACTTTCTCTCTGTGTTTCTTGTCCTTTCCTCAGATGATGGATGAATGTGGCCCGCCCTATAAACCGGTTTGTGGTGGTGTGACGTGGGCGATGCTACTCGTACGTCCGTGACTTGGTTCACAGGTGCCCACCGGGTAACGATAAAATGAGTAGCAGTTTCCGGCCTTGTTACGGCAAATGGGCTAATGTACTTACTTGCTCAAGGGTGCTCGCCATTAGAAATATATATAAATCATTTAAAGCTTTGGAAATGCGTATACGTATCTAGGAAAAAAAATATTTTTCATACATACATTTAAATGAATAAATTTGCCTTATTTTGTAACAATGATATTTATATTTTTTAATGCATGTTATTATTATTAATGTATAATGGTAACAGAACTAAAATTCATATGACAATAATTCACACGAGGCACTTATATTCTATCTAAGAATTAAAATCAAAAATTCAATTCATTACGTTTGCTTTATTGATAATAAAACAAGAATGGAAAAATATAAAATGAAAGTATAAATTATTTATAAAGCTTGATTTAAAAAGTTAATTTTATTATAATTATCATGATATGTATGTGTTATTTCTATTTATGCGCGTCATAATTTGTTGTTCGTTATATTAAATCATTCTTTAATGAATAATTAACCATAATTAAACGAATATAGGTTTTTTTAAATTCCAAATGTAAAAATAAACAAAATTATTGCATTATAGTTTTGCTGTTTTATACTATTACAATATGTTTTATGTACATACTTTTCTTTAGAGGAATAGAGTTATTACCACAGATAATTATCCAATGTTATCTTTTGCAAATCAGTTTTAAAGGAGTATTCTATTTCCTTATTTCGTAGAGGGTTCCGCCGATAGCATTAATTAATTAATAATCATCTAAGACATTCAGATGGTATTCTGATCTTTGTGAAGTTTCCGGTAGAAAGTTATCAGTTTACGATGTAAATTAGATAATTCATTTGGTATACTCAGTGCATATCCTCTTTCTGACTATTTCAATGGTAATATCTGTTTAATTATTTTATCTCATAATGACTGATACATTAATGATATTAAAATGCTCATTTCTCAAAAACTATTAGATCTTTTATTTTGAACCATTCAAGTTTTCATGTCTATAAATTTACGTAAAGTATTCACTAAAAAACTAATGAAAGATAATTCAGACTTTCTTTTACAGAAAGAAATCTATTTATTTAATGTTTTTAACTTTGAATAATCAATAGCTTTAAATGCGGCAATATTTAATTAAAAAATCAAGATAATCTATGTCATTATCTGTACTTTTATCACGATATAAAATTTAGGCATAATATCCTTATGCATGTGTTAAACCCAATTTTCCATTAATAATTGACATCTAACCTGATAATTATTGCGTTACTGGTTATTTACTTCAAGATTATATGTATCAATAACTAACATCCAAATAAATATTTCCGTTCTTTAAAATGACTCTTCAAGCAAAGCCATATTGTATATTATCTCACGTGCACAATGTATTCATTTACACCCAGCTCTAAAAGACAAACATTATTAACGGACATTACAATAATTCTCTGCATTCATTTAAGTTTTGATTAGGCACAATAATTGAATTTCTTAACAATTTTATTTCTGATCATAATTTGAGATCAGGTGATTTCACCAAATGATTTAATTTTATTGATTTTATTATGGTTAAATTGATATAATTAACCTACATTTGAATGCTGGCCATGATTCACTGTTTCTCTATTAGAATTGTATCTACACTGCTGACCACCCAAATTGCAACATCAAGAAAGACAGATATTACAAAAAAAATTATTTTGTAAATAACATGTTGATCAAGTATCAACTAGTAAAATTTATGGATATCTGTGAAGTTCCTGACAAATTCATGAGCCAGAGTAGCCGTCATTGTTGGAGATCAACGCTGCTACATGCATCGGCATTCAATCAAAAAGACTTTGAATGTGTTCCTGGTTTACAGTATACCAAACAGCTTCTACATTTGCCACAGTTAATCTGGTGTGGCAGCTGAGGATATAATCTGGGTTATTTGTTGAGCAACAATGGACCACATGTTTTCTATAGGAGAAATACCTGGAGAACCGGCCAGGGAAGCAATTCAATCTGCCGATTGATGGAGAACCCTTGAACAATGCAATCCACGTGTGATCGCGCATTATCCTTTTAAAATATGGCTATGGGCAAGCCTAGAAGGTAAGGAAGGACAACTGGTTCCAACACCACGGAAATGTAGCGCTGACTGTTGAAGTCAGCGCTACAATGCGTACTAGTCCAGTGCGAGAATGATATCCAATACCACTCCATGCCATAATATCCAGTGCAGGACCAGTGTGGGGGTGCATAATGCAACTATTCAGCATCTTCTCTCCACGGTGTCTGTAGACTCGAATGCGACCATCGTGGTATTGAAGATGGAGACGTCTTTGGTACTGCGTTAAGGAAAGACGAAGCAATAGAACTCTTGCCGGTAGACTACTCTGCTGTAAGCGGCATTGAGTGGTACCCGCAGACACTGGCTGATTCGTTACAGACTGAATATACTATGATATGGTTCGTGATGTGGCAGAGTGATCCATCATTGCCATGCGCACAAATTGCCTGTCAGCTAGTAAAATGATGCACTGAGGTGTATGCAATGGAGCACGTAGGTCCGTCGTACCTTCCAACATCCAACGATCACATATCCGCATGACAGTTATTTGGTTTCGTCCAAGACGACTACCGATTTCCCTGAAAACTAATCCACAATCTCGGTTGGCCATTACCCTTTTTCTGTCGAACTCGGATACTTGATAAAAAATGATTGCTATTTTTTATGGGGCCTAATTGATCTTTCGTTTAAAAAAAACTACAAAAACACAATTGTCTCACTTGAAATCGTCGAAATCTTCAAGCCTTAAACAGCGGTTTTAAATGGTGCCACAGCTGCTCGTGATGTACGTCTGAGCTGAAATTCTCTAATAATTTGCATGTCTTATATCCGCTAATGCACGTTGTAAATTTCATGTTATTTGCATGCTTTTTTCAGGGTGTTGCATTTACGATGGCCAGTAGAGTAATTGAATAGATTTTAATTTCAACTCTTAAGGTGTATAGTACATTTCTAAATGTAATTTGGATGAATTTAATTAACAAGTTTAATAATAATTCTGATATTTATATTATATTTTATTTTCTATTATCCAGTTTATAATTACTAATATTTTAAAATTAAATTAATATATTGAAAATAAAAGTAATAATAATTATTAACGAAATAATTATGTTAAGTTATTAACAAATGTTTTTTACAGAATAAAGGAATACGTCATGTATTCCTAACATTGAATTTTTTGAAATATCACAGGTAGTCTTTGAAAAAATTTGTCAAAAAATTTCATGTTATTGTGTAAATTATAATGTGCCTATTATATTTTTATATGCATTATTGTACACTCAATACAACAAATACACATGGCGTTTAGGAATTTCCTTACAACTTGCTTCACTTTTCCCAATACAAAGAGTGGAGATGGTAGACATTGATATAAAAAATACAACCAAGTATATAAAGAAATACTATCTACATTGTATTGATAATAAAAGATGTCATAATATAATAGTATAAATTTTACTGACTAATTCCACTCTTTTTAGTACCAACTGTCTAAAATTACATTTATTAACATTTTAGATTCCTTTGGTTTATACCAAAAATTTATGAAATTATTTTTTCTATATATTATTAATAAATTATTGATTAGTTAATCTTACGATTCAATTCATTTTAACTGCAAGTTTTATTAATAAATTATTTTACATTTGAATATTTGATTAATTCAGAAGTTTAAATGTACCACTGCAATTTAAAATCATAAAATAAAAAACAGTTTTTTTGTTTTTATTAATGAATTAATTTTATTAATTTTGTAAGAATCAGGGCTATAATCAACCCCAGTTTCTTTGCTCTTATCGTTGTTTCTTTTATATAATGTAAAGTTTTATTTAATGTATAATATAAGATATAAAGTCAATTATTATAATTTCGTATTTGTTCCTTAAATGTCTTTTAAGTTAACTCATTGCATTATTTTGGTTTCTAGTCGTAGTTGGAACAACCTCAATTGTAGTATTGACTGGTTTTATATAAAGAAATCTATGAGGAATAGAAATTTAAGATATATTATTATTATCTTCTTAAGAATTGCTCTAGTATTACTTCATCAAAGTATTACTTGGATGTATTACTTCTCCTTACTTAATTAATACTTGAGAAGAGTGTGGCTTGATTCCTAACACCAAGAGTGTTACTTGGTGTTAGGAATAAAGCCTTGGGTTTCTCTGGCATCTTATCTCTAAATTGGGAGATCCAGAAGGCACTGCCATCTATGAGTCAAAGCCTTTCTTCCAGCCTCGTGGGGTGTGCTCTGTGCAAATGGGTGATAGGCTTGACTTCGCCAGATGTCACAGTAACAACAACAACAACATTTAAAATGAAAATATTCCTGATTGTCGCAAAAATATCATCAAAAATCTGCACATGTAGTTCTTAAAACTCAGATTTTCAATACTTACAACTGTCTGGCATTTAATTTGTAAGCAAAAATTCAAACACCATTCTGATGAAATTCCCTATGGAATAAATTTAATTTTTGTTCAGCTTGAACTCTGCTTGAATATAAATACTTAAAATTTCATTTATTGTAGATTATTATTGTTAATAATAATGTCCAATAAATGAAATTTCTCATCTGTGAAAAATTTATGATTTATTTTTGTACAATATGGGATTTTAGCACGAAATACGCAATACTTAACTGAGTTAAAATTTTTATTTAAATTGAGAGTTTAACGAAGCCAAGTGTTACATGTAACAACAACAACAAAATCGAGTCTATAAAATTTTATGAGATTGGCGAGAAACTAATCTCTTGTGTACCACAGAGTGTGAAACTCTGTTTTAATAAAACTGTTAAATTAAAATAATAATATTGTGGAAATCTTCATTGGAAGATTTATTGCTTATCTTATAAATGAAATAAGTTTCAATAATTTTTCATTATTAATAATCCCTTGATAAATTATCCCTCTCATCTCTTGAAAAGATAAATTTCAAAATAATATGAAATCCGTAATTAAATTTCCATGATAGAAAATTTCCAATATTAAGTTATTTTAATATAGAAAACGAATAGTAAATAGAATCGCATGTTTAATGAATTTAATTATTTAATTAGTACATTTATATCCTATACAGCTGAAAATAGTAATTTATATGTAAGCAGGGAGTTTTAGCTTAATTATCAATTAAATGAGTAATCACATTGTTTAAACCTCAATAATTAACTGATATGTTTACGAAAACTTAGGAGTTAAATAGTGGAGATTAAGAGTACTTTGAAGTGTAATTAGATATTTAAAAGTTAAACTAATTAATTATGTATGACTTGGGTAAGAAAACCTGTTATAATGTATAATCAAATGCCTAAGTTTACTGGAAAACTGGTAACAACTGAAAGAATATATATTTATCTTTTATTCTTGAATCTTAATAAATGTTAAAGAAATAATTCTAAAATATTTTAATGATAATTTTTTTTATTTATTTAATATTTAAGATAAATATTAGTTTATCTATACTAACAGCAAGATCTTTATCAGTTGAGAATTCGTTACATAATTACGATTAAAACTTCACCTTTATGCGTTGCAGAGAAACTTTTAATTTAAGACTATTTCTCTCTTTTAGATACAGAAAAGCACTTGTGTAAATTATGCTATACTAAAAGAGATATTCTTCTACTTATGTAAGCACGTTTAAAATTTATTACACATAAATAACCAGGTGGCTACCGTGTCATGTTTTGAAATGACCTTTACAAAACAACACTGAAATTTGCAAAGTTAGCTTCAGGTTTAGTTAGTGAGTTTATTCTAAAATTGAATCTCGTAATTTTAAAGCTAAGAAATATAAATGAGAGAAGTTGCGAGATTATTAAATTTAAGAGTTAGTCGCTTAGTAGATTAAATTATTTATAATGTATCATTGTTTAATTATTTACTGAAATTAATTTTTTATATTAATTTCTTCACAACTAAAATTGATAGGAAATGTACAAACACGAAGATTTTATAAAAATATTTTCTTCTCATTATAAATTATTTCAATCATTAAGCAATGAGACTATTTTTATTTTTCTCGAACAGTCTTAGGTATCAATTACTGCTGTTTATTCTCATATGTTTATTATTAATCATTAGTTTAATTAAAAATCAAAATCAAAATGATACATTACAGAAACTGTTCTTAAAATTCTCTTTGATTTTAATATTTGATTGAGATTTTCCCATTAGATTGTTTGATGGCTTGCAAAATATAACGCTTTTTAACAAAATAAATGCATCTTCAATTAATAATTGAAAAACAAAGACATAAACACATTTCTTAATTATAAATTTATCATTGATACTAATTATGAAATTTTAGTTAAAAAATGTTAAAAAATTTCACATTTTTATCAAAATAATTTTTTTGAAAAAGTGTATTATTGTGGATCAAATTTTACTATAAAAAGAATCATATTCAAACAAGAATTTACCAGAAAAAATGCTTTTATGAATTGAGCCAAATTTATCAAAATTTTATGTATAAACAATAAAGCAATAATAAGGAATTACTACTTATTGTGTGCATAAATAATAAGTAGCAATTTCTTAAAAAAAAAAAAAAACACGATATTTATGATTTTCCTTTTTTTGAAGTTGTTTATGTTGCAAAGAAAAAGAATTATCTCCGTAAAAAAAGATTAAAATAATTCAAAAATATTCTAAATATAAATTCTTAAAATACTTCTTTGAAATTTAAGCATAATATAAAGTTGAAAATAATTTTTGAATAAGAAAGTAAGTTTTTCTCACATTTAAATTATCGTATTTATTTATCACAAATAAAAGTAATTATTTTACTGATTAAATTATACATTTTTCAAAATAAACTTTATATTTTTAAAAACAAAAAAAAAATTATAATGCACAACCAAAATGAACAAGAAACGAACAAAAACATTTCTCTGCAAGACAACATTTATATACTTATCAGTAGCGATTCTATTAATATTTTTTTTTTTTTTTTTGAAATTTTTCCCTTGTCAAAATTACTTAAAACCTCAATCAATTGAGGTAAATAAGTGAAAATATTATGAATAAAGTATTCCTATTAAAAAATGTTTGAATAAGTAGAAAATATTAAATAAATAAGACAAACTGAAATAAATTAATTTACAAAACAAGAACTACCTAAATTAGAAAATACGTTTATTCATTATTTTGTAAAATGTTGATTATTGTTGGAAACAATTCCCCATCAGAAAAAAAGTCTAAAAATAAGTTAAACAAGAAAAAATTCTTCATTTAAACGTGTTTTTCTTTTTCCCAATTAGTTATAGATGGTTGGATAAATATAATCCGTTTTAATTAATATTCAGTTTTAAGTTCAATTAATATCAAACATAAAATGTTATATAAAATATAAGCTTAATTCCTTAATGCACATTTCTTTTCTTGTTAACTTAATTTTTTAAACATTTAAAAATTAATATGTTTTTTTTTATTTCTAACTGTGGGAACCCTTGAGTACTTAACTCATTTGCCGCCACAAGGCCAGAAACTGCTACTCATTTTATCGTTACCCGGTGGACACCACGACACGGAGGTACGAGTAGCATCCCCCTCGTCACACCACCACAAACCCGTTTATAGGGCGTGCCACATTCATCCATCATCTGAGGAAAGGACAAGAAACACAGAGAGAGAAAGTACATCCATGCCCGAGCCAGGATTCAAACCCTGGTCCTCCCCATCCGTAGTCAGGTACTCTAACCTCTCTTAAAATCTACAGGGTGGGCGGTGAAACCAGGGAAGAACCAAAACCTGGCTCCAACAACCCCCTGAGGTATTAATTTGTAATGGGAACATGGAGGAGTAAAAACAACTGTTTGTTTAAATTTGAGTTGACATTTCTACTTAATTAAATATTTCTAATTTTTTTTACCTCATTTCTATAAAATTTATAACAATATTTGTATTTAAATATTTTTGATAATTATTAAATATTTAATGAAAAATAATCTTAAAAAAATGTCTTAAACACAATAATTAATATTTTATCTGAAATAATTCAATCAAAATGAAATTTGTGTGTATATTCAACATAGTCTATTAAAGGTATCTTAGTAATAGAATAATGCCAATGACTATTAAAATAATTGAAATTAAAATCTATCAATTTTAATGGCATCAAACTCATATGAATATTTCATGAATAAAAAATTTTACTTTTAAATCTGAACATTTCAATTTTCATTTCAAACAATTGTAAATATTTTCGGTTATGTGTATATACTATGTAGAACACATACATACTAGTTCTGATGTGCTTGTCTTATATATCTTTCTTTGAATCCTTATTAGATCCAAGATATTCTAATAAAGATTTCTTATTAATGAAATAATGCGAATGAATATTAAAAAATTGAAATTAAAGTCTATCAATTTTAATCAAATAAAAAGTCATGAAATATGAATATTTCATGAATAAAAAGAGAGAAGAATTTAAATCTGAAAATTTCAATTTTCATTTTAAACAGTAGTAAATGTTTTCAGTTATGTGTAGAATTACTGTGTAGAGCACATACAGACCTAGTTCTGGTGTACTTGTTTTATATATCTTTCTTGGAATCTTTATTAAATCCAAGATATTCTGATAAAGATTGCTTAGTAACAAAATAATGATAACGAATATTAAAATAATTGAAATTAAAGTTTATAAATTTTAATGGAATCAAAATTCATATGAAATACGAATATTTCAGGAATAAAAAAAGAAAAGAATTAATTCTGAGCATTTCAAATTTCAAACAATTATAAATGTTTTTAGTATGTATATAATGTGTAGAACACATACATACTAGTTCTGATGTACTTGTTTTATATATTATGTGTCATATATATACATACAAATTCTAGTGAAAAAAATCTCCAATGCATGTACACAAATGTTTCGATGGCAAATATGTTAATGTTTCAAAATATCCTAAATACTACAGTCTAAGAAATGAAAAGAAAATTAATTTATATATTTAAAAAGCCATTAAAAGCTCGAATAAGTATTCATATCGAAAAATTGTAGCTATCGACTTATGCAACATACGCAAACACACCAGTAAAGTAATATGCAAAACCCAACTAGTTTTAAAAGTAGTTAAATTAAATGTCTTTGTTAGCTTTATTTCAATTATTTTTATATGCTCGGAATAACATAATAAATTATCTTTATATTGTGAGTATAAAAGGAGAAATTTATATGGTATACTATTTGAAGAAAAATTTCTCCTTATAAATAATGAGAACTAAGTTAAACTTTTTCTCCATCGACTATCAAATTCAATTTTTCGTAGTTATTATACTTATTCTCTTCGGTAGAGTTTCAGAAAGTGGAACACCAGATGTCGCCGTGCATAAATTGTTCTTAAAATGGGACATAGAAAAGAATAAAACTTTTATGAATATTTTGTGAATGGCACGTCAAAGGAATAAAACTCATTCTTATGCTGAAAATATTTCCGAATCAAAATGAAATGTAATGAGTGTCGATATAGTTATCATAAAAGTCTAGAAGTAAATTACTTTAAGCTCAGCAAATAAAATAATTATCATTAAGCAAGATTTCGACTGGATTTTTTCAAAAACTGTTATAGTTTGAAATGTTTCATAAATATTTCTAGTAAAATTTTTCATCAAATAATAACAGCGTAAAATATGATTGTAACATAATAGCACGTTAACTATTACTAAACACTAGTTTTTTATTGGTAAATCTAAAACATTTCTCTCCTCACATTCAACGATATAACATTTAATTTTTTCAAAATTTGAAATATATTTCCTAAAAATTTATTTTTGAAGAACTATGTTTAATAAAAACAAACTATATATATTAGCTTAAAAATTTGAATTCTTAGGTATTTAAGTTAAAATCAAAGTAATTATGCTAATATATATGACAAATCTAATGACTTTAATTGAAGGTTTTCAAAGTTAATTTACTAAAATTTTTTGAAAAATGTGATTTATTAAAAAAAGATTTTGGACAATTAAATAGAATCTATAAAATTTTATACAATTTAAAATATATTAGAAAAATAATATTATTTACTTCACTGAAAATACAACAAGAAAATTTATCAAACTTATTTAACAATTAGAGTAGTGCATATGAGAATGAAGTAAGATGTAGTTATTAAAAGCTACATAGATAAGTACTCAAAGCCTTGAAGACCTTGAAAACGTTGTACAGCATTTGCATTTAGTCGGTAACTTTTCATATTTATATACGGCAGTTTTACCTAGTTTCGAATTAATTTTTTTAAATGTAAATGGTCATACTTACTATTATTTAATAAATAACAAAGCCACTGTGGTCTGGTTGGTTAGGGCGTCTTTTCGTTACCAAAAGGTGGTGAGTTCGAATCCCAGCTTTGCCGATGGTCTGTCGTAATCACTAATGGCGACTGGGGCACGTAAAATATGTCGGGTCGCAATATCCTCCATATTCCTATTCCAAATTAATACTTCTGGGGGTAGTTGGAACCAGGGTATGGGTCTTCTCTGGTTTCAATCTCTAAACTGGAAGATTCATATGGTGCTGCCATCTACGTGCCAAAAGTCATACTTCCAGCTTCGTATGAGGGTGCTCCATTCAAAAACGGAAGACGCTCTCTTTCTCTGACTTCATTCGCCTAGTCTCTGACGAGTGGGCTTGACGTTGCCAAGTGTCATTAGTAACAACAATTAATAACAATTATTTTCTCTAAATACTAAACATTTTTTAATAAATTTCGGATTTGTATGGCAGTATTTATTTGATATTATATGTCTTATTTCATTCATATTCTGATTATTTATTATCTTCAATTCTTAGATTTGGTGATTTTGTACTGTTTTGGAGAACTATGACTTAATTTTGATGATTCTATTTAGTCATTTCAGAAAAGCTATCCAATGCGATCAACACCACTTGGTAATATTGATCATTTTGGTGCAAAATTACATATTTATATTCGTATTGCTCACTATTTAAATTTGAATTTCATTCGTTCTATATTAATGTTTTTCTTTAAAAGCTTGTATTCTCCTTTCTCATATTTAAATCTGAAAATTTCTAATATTGTAATTTATACCTTATTTTTATGTATGTGTATTTTAATTCGACTTTTAGTTTCTTTTGAATAAAGAAAATCTAAGCTTTTCCTATATTCGTGTTTTGATCATTCATTCATATAACATTGTCATATTTATATATTATCTGTATTTTTGCATATTGTTATTAGAATTTGCTATATATATATCGCAAACGAATAAAGATACTTGTGTGTACGTTTGCTTTAATTTAATTCCCTTTAAACCTTAAAATATATTTTGTCTTTTTAAAGTAATAATAAAAATTAATTGTTTTGAAATTTTCATTTACTAATTTTGTAAATATTTTGTCGGAATTATGCATATAATAATATAATTTAAATTTATGAAGCTAATTGTGAAGTGAATAATCAATTATTTTAATCTGTATACATAATTCACAAAAATAATACTTTCGATTGCCATTTCATCAACTGACATGGTTTGCATTGATTTATGATAAATTGCTAAAATTGTGCGTAATTATTTTAACAAATTCTCTCTCAGAAGTACATTTGATTAGATTATTATGATTTTTTGTGAATTATTTGATGTATTTAAATACGAATAATTAGTTAATCATACGTTAAGCGTTGTGATTGAATTAAGGAAATTCTTTACAAAAGGAACAATATCCTAAATAATTAAAAATATACTAAATAGACAGAATAAATTGTAAGTTATTGAATAAAATATAGTTAGTTGTATACTTAAAACCTTTGGTTAATTTTATAACAAACTATCATATTTGGAATATTTACTTTATATAATATATTTTAAATAAAGAATACTGTAGTTATAATTCTAAAGATTTAAGCTTTAATGTAATTATTAAAGTATGAATATTTAAATAAAATTTATTTTGATTTGGAGGGAATTCTAAATATTAGTTATTCTAGAGAAATATTAGTTATTCTAGACTGCTGGAAAACTAAAATGTTCTATAGAACTTTCTTTCAGTTCTGAAGCACTGTTTTATATTCGGTACAACAACTAGACCAAATAGTTAAGAATTTATCCTTATATATCAGTGAAAGGTTGCTTTATTTGTTTGCTTTTTGAAACTTTTTCAAGAAGTGCTCCTCATTGTTAATAGAATTGATTGGTTTAAAAAATGTTCATTTAATATGTTAATAGTTTTTGGAAAATGTAAAATATTTTTCCACACCGAATCATATATCATGTGATTTAAAATTTTGAAACGTTTAAAAAATAAGAAAATTTATAACCTAACTGTAAATGAATTTAAACTAGCTGAAGATAATAATTAAAGTTATAAATTATATCTCTTTTTAAATTAATATAAATCCTAATAAAATTTTGGATACATTTAAAAAATTTGAATCTAAGCAAAATGAAATATCAACTGCATTTATAAGAAATCGTTTATTATTCTATATTATACATTTCAAATTATAATATAGGAAAAATTCTATAATACCATGTTGCTTTTGAATTAATTTGAAAAAATTATATTTTGAAATTTTTTTATGTGACTATCGACTGCAACTTACAAAAACTAGCAAACGTAGCAAATAAAATTTTATAAAATATTTCGTTTTTCATATTATGTTTGGATTTATATCCTAACATTCAATACATAAAACTGCATGCATTGTTCTGAAATTTTTATTAGTTTTATTAAAATGAAATGCATAAATTAACCTTTTAAATAAGGTTAAACTTATAAGTATGTAGCTTCATTTGTTTTTAGAATTATTTGACTGCTGAGTTTAGTATAACAGTTTGGCATTTTTCGCTTTTTGATTAAATCGTATTTAAATTGTAAATTTTTACCTGCAATTATGCATAATCCTGGAATTTTTATTTCTGGTATTAGAAAAATAAATTTTGTCCCTAGATAAAAATGTTTCAAAAATAAAATACCCATAATTCCACTATTACTAAGTAAAATGGTCATAGTTAACTTATTACAAAATAAAAATTAATTAGCGTATTACTGCTTGATAATCCCTTTAGAGTCAAGTAATTTATAAGTCTCAAATTTTAAAATACAAATAACTCTAGTATTTTAACTATTTCATTTATTAATTAAACATAATTGGGAGAATTATATAATTTCCTGAAACATTTTTGAGTCAAAATTTCCTAACGTAGATGAAAATGAAAAAAGTAATTTAAAATAGAAAATAAAAAACTGGGGTTGTTTTGATAAGCTGTGAGAAATTTATTTCATATCAGAAAAATGAATTTGGAATTGGATTCTTTGAAAAATACAGATTGCGTTGCATTGTTTTTTTTTTCATTTATCGTTTGCTTTTCAAGTAAATTCAAAGCATGTTTGAAACATGACTTTAGAACAGCAACCCAAATAAAAAAATTATAATTTCTCAGTAAAGATTAATTTTTATTTAAAAAAACATTGGTGATAAATTTTCTCTGGGAAGTTTCCTACCTCTTTGATTCTATAAAAAATTATTACGGTATAAAGCAAAAGGTTTATATTTTCCTATTAACCTTACAGTATTAATAATTGTAATGACAAAATAACAACTT